>OX457038.1:36188253-36421992 GCA_949752735.1 Lumbricus terrestris | reverse complement strand
CAGTGTCACTACCCCCTATATTCCGGATTTATTAAGTCTAGAATATTAAGGGTGAACTTTATGCTCAGAGGCTGTTGGGTGAATAATGGTATAATAGCAACCTACGACCTAGAACAAATGAGACTGTGATTCATATATAGATATAATGTAAAATAACATTTCAGTCAATAAATGCAATTCAAAGAAAGAGAATCTTATCTACCTATTTGTGGCGTATTAATTATAATAATATTATGTGTATTTCTTATCTTTCCACATCGTCCTTCTGGTGGATGTAGAAATGCTTTTCAACTTCCGCAGGGAATGGATTGAAGGGAAAGTTGAAGAAGGTCGCGATCTTCTCACTTGCCGTCAGTCCAGATTTCTCGGTAGTTGCTTGTTCGATGGGTACTGTAGCTTGAAACAGTAACCCAGCGTGTTTCTCCTTCTTCCTCGGATTTCGTCGAGCATAGGAATTCACCCGTCGCTCAACCGATTCTTCCTCCTCGTCTTGCTGCAAATGTTTCACCACGGATCGCTTCAGAGTTCGATCCCAACTCCAACGTTCGACCGATTCGCAAATCGTCGCCAAGAGTCACACTGCTTCGCACAGTTCACTCGCTTCGCCTCGGAACTTCGCTTCAAACGTCTCAAAGTTCGACAGTGGGACAAGTCGACAACGTGTCGCTCTCCACACCCATAAATCAAGTTCCAGATATTCGAATTACCAACGACTGGCTCCGTATTTGCCGACAGACGCCATCGCTCGAAATATCTTTTCGACCCTCTCCTTGCTCAGCTCCATCGATGTCTGGGTATCGTTTGGCAAAATGTTTACCGTCTGCTTTCGTTAACGCTGCTTTCCGCCACTCCGTAATGTTTAGTCAATTGTTGTAGCGCATGTTGATTTCATTATTATTAATAATTGTTATATTAAGCCACAAATTATGATTAAATATATTTCTAAATACGCCACCAATTATCTAACTTAATTCTTACCTACATTAATCATTATACATAGCATTGTTTAATAGGTTTTGTTTGACAAGAAGCATTCAACCGCTACAAATGCCCCTCCTTCAAAAGTCTGTTTACAGGCTTTATCAAACTCACCTACTTGACAAACTAACCTAATAAACTTCTTTAACGTACTTTAGATATCATACAGAACTACTATACTTCACTTACTTATTTACAACTATACATTTACCTTATTGCAACCTACTCTACTCTAATCCTCTACTCAGGTAGTCGGCCATAACATTGTTGGACCCCTTGATGTATCTTATGCTAAAGGAATAATTTTGGAGGGCCAAACTCCATCTCATCACCCTTGCATTTTTCATCCTATTCTCTCTCATGTATTGCAATCCGCAATGATCTGTCTCGATTATGAATTTCTTTCCACATAGGTATCGATCGAACCTACTAACTCCCCACATGATCGATAAGCATTCCCTTTCCTCTACTGAGTACCTTCTCTCACGTTCCACTAGTTTCCTGCTGGCATACGCTATAGGATGATTGATCCCCTCGTACTGCTGCATTATTACACATCCTACTCCGTTTCCACTTGCATCCGTCTGAAGAATAAACTCTTTCTCAAGGTTTGGTAGTTTCAGAATTGGTTCCTTTGCCAATTCACTCTTCAACATCGTAAAACTAGCTTCCAGTTCTTCGTTCCATTCAACTACTCCAGGTGCCATCTTCTTTGTCAGATCACTCAACGGTGCCATGATCTCTGCACAGTGTGGTATAAATTTACGATAATAATTTATCGCTCCAAGAAAACTCCTGACTTGTTTCTTTGTCTTTGGACGTGGCATGTCTACTATTTTATCTACCGATTTCTCCTTTGGACTTATGTCATCTTTGTTCAATGTATGTCCCAAAAAGTCAATCTTTTCATATCCTATGGAACATTTCTTTGGCTTCAATGTCAAATTCGCTTGTCTGACTCTTTCGAAAAATATTTCCAATGTCTTCAGGTGTTCTCTCCATCCTTTATTATGCGCTAGTATATCGTCGACATAACTTTCAAGATTTTCTGTTCCGTGAAGAATCTTCCTAATTAATCGGTTGTAACTTGACGCACTATTAATCAATCCGAATGGCATAACATTGAATTTGTATATTCCATTGGCACATACAAATGTAGTGTAGTCTTTCGATTCTGGACTCATAGGGATCTGCCAATAACCCTTGCAGAAATCGAACTTGCTGTAGATTCTACTCCCACTCAACTTATTAAAAATATCTTCGTTTGTCATCATAGGCTCAGGATCAAATATTGTCAATTTGTTTAGCTGTTTGTAATTGCAACACAGTCTATTACTTCCGTCTGATTTCTTGACAACCACCAGCGGTGCTGCATAAGCTGCCTCTGATCTTTCTATCACCTTATTGTCCAACATCGTCTGAATCTCCTTATCTATTTCTTTTTGCAAATGGTATGGTGTTGGATACGCTCTTTGTCTTACTGGCTCTTCACTCGTCAAATGTATTTCATGCTTCACTAAGTCTGTTCTCCCAGGCTTGTCTGTAAAAATATCTTCGTATTTCTTCAGTAGTTTCCTCAATTCTCCTTTTTGTTCTTCATCCAAATTAGGATTTATATCTACATCTTCATAGGTCTCTGTTTGTTCACTCACATACAAATCCAATATCTCTTCTTCTTCATCTTCTCCTACTTTTCCGTCATATACCACTGCTGAAATGTATGCTACAGTCTCGGCATCTTCTCTTTCATGATATTTCTTCAATATATTAATGTGATATGTCTTTATCTTTCCTTTCTCAATTTCAACTCTGTAGTCATAGTCTCCAATCTTCTCTCTCACAACATATGGCCCTTGCCACTTCACTAACATCTTGTTCTTACAACTAGGCAATAGTAACAACACCTTATCACCTATTTCCAACTTCCGGTATCTCGCTTTCCTGTCATAATATTTCTTGTTTTTAGCATTCGCTTTGTGTATCGCCTTCTGTGCCATATCACAAGTCTCCTCAATCCTTTCTCTTAAATCCTGCATATACGTATACACGTCTTTCACTTCTTCTTCCACTGTCTCATTGGTCCATAACTCCTTTAATATTTGCACTGGTCCTCTGCACGACCTACCGAATATTAGTTCGAATGGTGTGAAACCGTGACTCTCATGTACTGTGTCTCTCAACGCAAACAGTAATGGAGCTATATAGCGGTCCCATTCTTTCGCTTGTTCACCAATCAACTTCCTCAACGTCGCTTTGATTGTTCCATTAAGTCTTTCCACACATCCATTGCCCATTGCATGGTATGGACTAGTCATGGTGTGTTTTATCAATAGCATCTTATTTACTTCAGCCATGAGTTCAGAAGTGAACTGGCTTCCACGATCAGTATGGATCTTCTGAGGCACTCCCATACGACAATAAAATCCGAACAAAGCTTCTGCAACTTCCTCAGTACTAATTCCTTTCAATGGAATAGCTTCCGGATACCTAGTACTCAAATCTATGATGGTCAATATATATCGGTAACCCCTTGCAGACATAGGGTTAACTTCTCCGATTATGTCTATGCATATGTGTTTGAATGGTACATCTAATACAGGTAGATGACCCATAGGCGCCTTGTGGTTCACCTTCTTGTCCACTGACTTTTGACAAATGTCACAACTCAACACATATCTCCGTATATCTTGTCCTATTCCAGGCCAATAGAATTCATTTAGGATCTTATCATGTGTTTTCCTCATTCCTAGGTGAGCTGATAACAATGAATTGTGTGCTACGGTTAACACTTTATCCCTCAATGGTTTAGGTACCATTAGTTGCCATTTCACCTCATCTTTCTGTGCTTCTTTGTATCTTTTATACAACAATCCCTTCTTTATCACATATGGATTATCTTCTATGTTGTCTTTGTTATCATCCCATTCAATTGCTCTTTCCATTTGTTTCGTCATAGTTTCATCTTGACTCTGCAACTCCTGTATCTCTTTTACTGACACATTCAAGTTCGGCATCTCCGCAACTTTCAATGGTCTATATTTTGCTACCTTTTTAGCTTCTGCTCTTGTTTCCACAACTGCTACTGTCATTAATTTTTCATCTTGATTCCTTATCGCATTGTCATAAAATCTCACTGTTTTCTTTGCACCAACAGGTCTTTCTTCGTGTCCTGTTTTTCTAATCAATATTCCTTTGTTTTCCACTTCAGTACAATTCTCAATTATTTCTTTTGGCTCTTGATTTGTCACATTCTCTCTTCTCTCATCTTTTACCATGTACTTCAATCCTTTGATTTTCCCAATTATTACTGGTTTTATCGGCTGTTCCATCACCATCGCTTGTACTTCACCATTAAAGTGTTCACTCTCTATATACACCTTAGCCAATGGGAAACATCTTAAACTTCCGTCAACTAAAACACAATGTGTTTCTTCACCAGTCAATGCTTCTTCATTTATCAAAGAACGTTTTACAATACAACAACTTGCGCCTGTGTCGTATAAGCATCCCACTAAGTTTCCATTAACTGTTACTTGGTATTCACTCTTGTCTTCAAGACTAATACATCCATCATTGTCTTTTATCACCATTGCACTGGCTGCCATGTACATTGGTGGTATTTTACTATGTTCACCTTGTTTCATCTGTTGTTCTCCTCTTGTAACTTCAACCACTCTCTGTATTTCACTTTCCGGCTTAACCAAGTGTGCTCGACTTTCAAATATTTGTACTGCTGCTGCAGTGTGTTTAAATGTACCTCTGTTCTTCTTTGGGCATTGATATGCCTTATGGTTTTGTTCTCCACAGAAAAAACAAATAACCTTATGTCCAGTTGCAATTTCTCTTTCCCTGCTGAACCCTCGGTTTTGATGTGTACCCTGATTTATCTTCCCATCGCTTCTACTCCTGTTTAGATTGTACCCAGACTGTTCCTTGGGTCTGTGTTCAAACGGTCTACTGTTCAACCTGTCGCCATGGAATTTCACATCTGGTTTTACAGACTGCTCGCTGTATTTGTAACCGTGTGCTTCAATATGTGATTCCGCACAAACTAACATGTCCTTCAAACTCATCTTGCCTTTCTCCTTTATAAACATACGAAGTTCAGTACTGCATGTCAGGTAAAACTGGTCTTTCAACAAGAGATCTTCCACTCCTTCATAAGTTCTCTCAAATCCCGCTTGTGCTAACCACTGTTGCATGTACCTTCTCAATCTATGCACAAAACTAGAAGGTGTCTCTCCTGATTCCATTTTACTGGTTTTGAACTTGTTTCTGTAACCACCTTCTGTCAGTTGAAATCTCTTCAAAAGCTGAGTCTTCAAACACTCGTAATCTTGCACCTCATCTGCAGACAACCTTTGGTATACTTCCAGTGCTCTGCCTTCCAAATGTCTCGCTAACGTTAACGACCAAACTTCTTTTCTGATTTCATACGCCACACATGTTCGCTCGAATCTCAACAAGTAGGCATCTAAACAATCCTTTGATTCGTTGAATATAGGAAATTTGATATTTCTAATTCCTTTATTGCTTTCTCGGTGATCTCCCTGTTGTTGACCATCACCGATCCTCATGTAGCCATTCTCGTGCTCTCGGTTTTGCTCCCCTCTTGAATCAATTTCACGCATTCTCACTTGTGCTTCAAGTCTCTTTATTTCTAACTGGTGTTCACGCTGTCCCCTCGCTTCATTTTCAGCTGCTTCCCGATTTAATCTGGCTTCTGATTCAGCACTCCTGATTGTTTCCAATTCCACTTCAGCCTTCTTTGCTTGCATTGCAGCCTCTGTTTCAGCTTTTCTCGCTGCTGCTTCTGCTTCAGCTTTTCTTGCTTCTATCTCAAGTCTCTTGACTTCTGCTGCTGCTTCTATCTCAATTTTCTTTAATTCAGCTTCAGCTAGCTTCGCCTCTTTAGCAATCTCCCTCTCAATTACTCTCTCTTGCCTTAGTTCCGCCTGTCTCTCTTTTATGAAGGCTCTCATCTCATCTCCCTCCATGTTCATCTGTTTGGCAATTTCCAACCAGGCTTCGAAATCAGTAACAGACATGCTTACTGTCTTACTTATGATTTTTCCACTTGTTACAAATATAGGCTACAACGTGCACTATATAAATTTCTAACAGATAGAAATTGTTCAATTCTACAAAGAGAAATTCAGTTCCACAAAAGCTAATATCTAAAAGTTTACACAACCTATTGTGTACTTTTCAATAAGCAATGTGCTACTTCAACTCAGATGCCAATCAGTTCAAATTGTCTCTCTAATAATCACTAGCAACAATTGTTCAAAGTTTGCCACTATAACAATACTCAAATGACATTTTTAACTGTCTAAAATATCCCGGCGTGGGCACCCACTCTTGTCACTACCCCCTATATTCAGGATTTATTAAGTCTAGAATATTGAAGGTGAACTTTATGCTCAGAGGCTGTTGGGTGAATAATGGTATAATAACAACCTACGACCTAGAACAAATGAGACTGTGATTAATATAAAGATATAATTTAAAATAACATTTCAGTCAATAAATGCAATTCAAAGAAAAGAATCTTATCTACCTATTTGTGGCGTATTAATTATAATAATATTATGTGTATTTCTTATCTTTCCACATCGTCCTTCTGGTGGATGTAGAAATGCTTTTCAACTTCCGCAGGGAATGGATTGAAGGGAAAGTTGAAGAAGGTCGCGATCTTCTCACTTGCCGTCAGTCCAGATTTCTCGGTAGTTGCTTGTTCGATGGGTACTGTAGCTTGAAACAGTAACCCAGCGTGTTTCTCCTTCTTCCTCGGATTTCGTCGAGCATAGGAATTCGCCCGTCGCTCAACCGATTCTTCCTCCTCGTCTTGCTGCAAATGTTTCACCACGGATCGCTTCAGAGTTCGATCCCAACTTCAACGTTCGACCGATTCGCAAATCGTCGCCAAGAGTCACACTGCTTCGCACAGTTCACTCGCTTCGCCTCGGAACTTCGCTTCAAACGTCTCAAAGTTCGATAGTGGGACAAGTCGACAGCGTGTCGCTTTCCACACCCATAAATCAAGTTCCAGATATTCGAATTACCAACGAATGGCTCCGCAATTGCCGACGGACGCCATCGCTCGAAATATCTTTCCAACCCTCCTTGCTCAGCTCCTTCGATGACTGGGTATCGTTTGGCAAAATGTTTACCGTCTGCTTTCGTTAACGCTGCTTTCCGCCGCTCCGTAATGTTGAGTCAATTGTTGTAGCGCATGTTGATTTCATTATTATTAATAATTGTTATATTAAGCCACAAATTATGATTAAATATATTTCTAAATACGCCACCAATTATCTAACTTAATTCTTACCTACTTTAATCATTATACATAGCATTGTTTAATAGGTTTTGTTTGACAAGAAGCATTCAACCGCTACACTTGTATAATTATGGTATGCATGGGTGACTCCATGGGGCGCGGTGGCGCAGTGGGTATGTTCATTGCCTTGCAGCCGGAGGTTTGCAGGTTCGAATCCACCTCAAGTCTCCGCGTATGGACCTTGACCAAGTTCTTCGCTCGCAATTGCTCATGCACTTCGGAGTGAAACTCCGATTCAGTGTCCGCGCTGTAGTCGGGAGCAGATAGCTTGAAGGGGCGCTATAACAACTGCACATGCATACTCAAGCCCTGTTCTACGCGGCGCCGGTGACCGGCATAACTGCCCCATATATTCGGGTGTAGGATATTTCTTCCCTGGACATTTCCCCCCCCACGGACATTTCCCCCCCCCCCTGGACATTTCCCCCCTGGACGTTTCCTCCCCCTGATTTTGACTAGGACATTTACCCCCCGGACATTTCCTCCCCCTTCTGTGCATACCACCTCAAATGACAATACACGTCCTACCCTGAAATTCTAGACCTACGCCTAGGCCTGTATAATTATTCTTGCTTAAATTGGAGCTGGATTGGTGAAAATATTCTGGTTTAAATTGGAGCTGGATTGATGAAAATATTCTGGTTTAAATTGGAGCTGGATTGGTGAAAATATTCTTGCTTAAATTGAAGCTGGATTGATAAAAATATTCTTGTTTAAATTGGAGCTGGATTGATGAAAATATTCTGGCTTAAATTGGAGCTGGATTGATGAAAATATTCTGGTTTAAATTGGAGCTGGATTGGTGAAAATATTCTTGCTTAAATTGAAGCTGGATTGATAAAAATATTCTTGTTTAAATTGGAGCTGGATTGATGAAAATATTCTGGTTTAAATTGGAGCTGGATTGGTGAAAATATTCTTGCTTAAATTGAAGCTGGATTGATAAAAATATTCTTGTTTAAATTGGAGCTGGATTGATGAAAATATTCTTGCTTAAATTGGAGCTGGATTGATGAAAATATTCTTGCTTAAATGAAAGCTGGATTGATGAAAATATTCTGGTTTAAATTGTTGAAGACGATAAAAGCAATGGTTTCCGCATACGAGGGGGGAAATGTCCTAGGGTAGAGGGGGAAATGTCCAGGGGGAATGTCCGGTGGGGGAAATGTCCGGGGGGGAATGTCCAGGGGGGGAAATGTCCGTTCCCCATATATTCTAGGCCTGTAATACTTCTAACGGATATAGTACGTGGTTGTTCCGCGGGAGTTTTCTCTGCATATATAGCAGACCAGTTCCAACAAAAGCTTTGAAGTTTCCAGATTGATTTCTTAATTGAGAGAAGCAACACGTAGGACCAGTGGCGGCGCTAGGGGGCTAAGCCCCCCTACAATAGGCTCAGCCCCCCCCTAAAAAGGGCCATCCGAATTTTTTTACGTTAAAAATATCTACGCTTTTCGGCCGACAACTTAAAAAAAGGTCGTCAGAAATTTCGGCTGATGAAAATGGAAAATTTTCGCCGCGAGGCTTCAGCCCCCCACCCTCGAAACTGAAATCCTGGCGCCCCCACTGCGTAGGACTTTGTTTCTGAAAATCACTCTGTGTTGTTATCGCAAACTATAGCCTTTCGTATCCGTCTTTGCCCTGTAGGAGTAGGCGTATAGGCAATAGGCATGGAGCTTTTGGACCAAGTGGCGCGTCTGTCCAGTCGCCTGGATGCGGCGGGTTGTTAACGGTTTGCAATTTCGAAATGTGTCAGCTTTAATTTCTTATTCGCTAGATGTAGTTTTCAGGGTTTTCCTTGGCTTAGCAATCCGCTTGATTTGCATTATTTTGATGATTTGATCCCGCCTTCGAATGACAGCACGATAGATGACCGCGTGATAAGTTTGCAACGCTTGCTTAGTAACCATATTGAAATTTAAGGTCTGGCCTAAAGAAGCTTATGTATAGGCCTATCATAGATCTATCGGAATTTTTGTCATCCAGCATACACATGTTTTATCTGCTGATTTTGCTAGTCCTATATAGGCCTATTGTTACTTATACCACATATATTATATGTGCTTATACTGCACGCTTTGGGTTTAAGGAAATAGGTCAAGAAGGATAGGTCAAAGCAAATATCCCAGCCGATGGTCAACATAGGATTTCGGTACTGTTATGGCGATGCCCCATTATTTTGGTCCCTGCCTAAGCTTATATCAGGGAGTTTGCCATTCCAAACAGGATGAACTTCTCGTCCCCTTTGCGCGTATGCCTACTGCTGGCTGCTTCTATCATGCGGCGACGCGCTCTGTCTGCTGCTGACCCTGTGTTCTGAAATCGTCTACATGTACAATGCTGTATACATGTACATGATAGGTTATCATGTATACCTGCGTCTGCTGCCAGCGGTTACCTGACTCACCTCTGACACGTTCTATCGCCGCAGTCTTAAAACTATCCTTTTTAGTCGAGGTTGGTCGGGATCGTTTCTGAATAGAAACATTGATGGACGTTATATAAATCCTTGTAATGAATGAATAGAGGTCTGCTATGTGCTGCTTTCAGGAGCACAGGCCTATATCCCAAAAAGATTGGGGTTTCCTCTCCGAGAGGTTTATGGACATATGGCAGTAAAATACACAGAATAAAGACTTAAAATGTCGGATATTATTTAGGTCGGGGGTTTGAATCCATGACCGCCCCCAGGGTCCCAGCAATACATCCATGGCAGCTCTGCACTAGCCTATAGGCCTGTAGCACCAGTCAATTTAAGGAAAGCTTTCAGACTGCAGACCTATACCAACCATACAATCTTTATGCGCCATTCACACATTCATCACAAATCAACACAAACCTGCAACGTGTAAATTACAGTATCAAGCATTTTAAAGAAAATACAAAGTTTAAAAAGCATTTACATATAGCACCTTTCGGATGTTATCAAAATGTTACATAGGCTTATGGGTCTACACAGCTGTCCTCCGTCTGTAGGTCTGTCTTAGGCCTATTCTTACAGTCTTAAACGTGAGCGAAACTGTGGCGAGCACTGAATTGCCGTGAGTATCATAGTGTAGCAAGAATTAAATGGTGCAGCGGCTAACATACGTGACATTATAGATTATTATTAGTAGGCCTAACTATAATTATAGGCTAAATATTTAATAATGCAAGTTTCATGCAGCGCGTTTATTAGTGAAATTCTTTATTGAATGAGTCATCCGGTGCTGATAGCAGCTATAAGCCATGCGGAATGAAATAATTATGAATGGCCAGATGAAAGATGAATGGTCAGATGAAAGATGAATGGTTAGATGAAAGATGAATGGTTAGATGAAAGATGAATGGTCAGATGAAAGATGAATGGTTAGATGAAAGATGAATGGTTAGATGAAAGATGAATGGTCAGATGAAAGATGAATGGTTAGATGAAAGATGAATGGTTAGATGAAAGATGAATGGTCAGAT
Source organism: Lumbricus terrestris (assembly GCA_949752735.1). Taxonomy (NCBI): domain Eukaryota; kingdom Metazoa; phylum Annelida; class Clitellata; order Crassiclitellata; family Lumbricidae; genus Lumbricus; species Lumbricus terrestris. Next base: position 36,411,221 of record OX457038.1, on the reverse strand, counting down.
GAAAGATGAATGGTTAGATATGATGTGTTATCCGATCTTTGGTTCTGTGTTGATGTCCCCGATGGCGGTCAGCATGGAGAAGGCAGCGACGAGTAGGAGGCCCCCGAGGAGGTCACCGATGGCTGTCAGGTAGGGTATGGAGTAGTTGTCAGGGTCGTTACCCCGACTCCACAGCCAGTGAACGAGGAAGTTTGCCACGTACAGCAGAGTCGCCACCTATGCGCAACAGACCATAATATTATTATTATTACTACCGGCAACGGCGGTATTCGTATAAAACCAATGCATGTCTGTGACCAGGTTAGCCGCCGTTACAAATTTGGCATATCGACTTGTTTGGAAGAATCCAATTAGGCCTACATGTAAAAACGGTAGAAACAAAATTTCAATAGACGGGAAAACGTCGTTTTATTCGAAGAAATTAAAAAAGTAAAAATCGACAAAAGACGGAAACAGAAAATAATTTGACTTTGTTGCAGCTTGAGCCTTGAACTGCATTTTAGACCTAAAAATTATTTTTATCCTTATCTGCAAATAGCACAATTCTACCAATTGGCTAACACTAATTACAGCGGCGCCCGCAGGATTTTTTTCTTGTACGCACAGAAATTTTCGATGGAGGGGCGAACAGGGGAAAATTTTCGGTCGACGGAAAAACTGATGATTTTTTTTTAGTCATCGACCAAAAATTTCCCAAAAACATACCTTTTCTATCCGCCGCTGTACGCACTTACCTATTTGCGTACGTCTGCGGGCGCCGCTGCTGTACGCACTTGCGTAAGTGCGTACGCCTGCGGGCGCCGCTGACTAATTAGGCCTAATTGATGCTAATCTATACGGCAGGTTTTTTCTTATAGACCCTAGCTTTTCTCTAAGCCTAATGGAAAATTAAAAATTTAAAAGTATTGAAATATTTTCAAATTTAAATTGTAAACAATTAAGTCCACATATGGCGATGCTGATCAACATACTTGTAAGCTTACGCAATTAAAAACTACCGGGTAAACTTTGTAAGTCCCCCTCCAACCTGAATCCCCCCCCAAAGCAGGGGAACGAGATTGGGCACTGACGATCAGTTCCAGTTCCAAATTTCCACTCAGTCACTCAGTGGCAGATCTGCGAAGCTATTTTGTCCCAAAAGCAGGACCACATGTGGCCCAAACGTTCTGCACTATTCAAAATTTGTCTCGAAGATATTGAAGACTTTAGCAGGTCGATATTCGACGAAGTTTACCTTTAAACAATTAATAAGAGCACACATTGCAAAAAATGATATATGTATCTATTAATATAGAAGTTCACTGTCGTTTATTCTTTCCTTTCTTTCCTTTTCCTCTTCTTTTTGTATTATTTGTTTATTATAAACTTTTTTATATCATCTTCCAGCGCTAATTGTTGATCTCCCAGCATCTTACAGGGTTAATCTTGAAAGTAGGGCCATATATACCTAGCGGGAATTTTTTCCTTTTGTTCCCATTGTATTCCATGCACTATCATTTGCATTGATTATGCTCTGTTATCACATTTGTTGTCTACTGCATTGTTAAAAAATAGAACTGTCTTGTGTGACTTGGGAGCAATAAAAAAAAATATAAAAATCTTGATGCTACAACAAGCCAGGCTACCTTTCTGACTAGACGTGTACCATTCAGAGAAGTTATGTCTAATAGCGTCCTCTGACGACGCAATGTACGCAGTGCCTGAATCTGAACTTCTTTGCATAGTTTGTTTGTACACGACTGCCTGTCGTTGTTTATCATGAACTGATGGGAGTGTGTAGCGGGGGTGCAATCATTGTCTCTTGTCCAGGATCTATTGCTTCATTCTCTGCAGCTATCAGGACAAAGGAAGGAATCGCAAATTGTTGTTGTTGTTGTTGTCAACTGCTGGGCACACTAGCTCGAAATTATAGACCCTTGTCACGATACAAGATTAGATGGCAGGCATTGAGAAATGGGACAATGTACTGAGCCAAGGATATTTAAGTACGTAATTAGCAGAAGAGAAACAGTGGCAACCGGCATCAGCAGAACCTTAAGAACACTAGTCCAGAAACACTTAGAGAGCAGTATAGGCCTATGGTCAGTTCGTTAGCCATCAAACGAAACGACTGTCTGCCTGATTGACTATATGGTCTGAAATTTTTTTTGTCTGTTCTCATATCATTCCGTGCGAAGTTTCTCTGATCCATCCACCGCTCTTGTCGATCAATAAGAAACTAATCAGGACGACACCGGCTGCTTCATCTTGTAACGAAGTCATTAGCAGCACACAACTTCCTTCAGTATATATACAGGATGCGCCCAAAAAAGACACTCCCTAGGTTTTTGCCAATATCTTGGCCAAAAGTAAGAATATCGAAATGAAATTTTACAGTCTGAAAGACAATTCATATCTACACATGATGGCCAGATTTCATCAAAAATATTTCAAACAGAACAAAATTATACCACTTTTAGTGAGTCCCCTCACCGTTATTCGAGATATGACTCAATAAACTCGTGTTTTTGGTACTTTTTGTTGCGTTACGTTTTTGAATCGCCAAAAAACGGTGGGCGGCCTCCATAAAAGTGGTATAACTTTTATTCTGTTTGAAATATTTTGATAAAGTTTGGCCATCTTGTATAAATATGAATTATTACCATAAAATTTCATTTCGATATTCTTACTTTTGGCCAAGATATTGGCAAAAAACCTAGGGGGTCTTTTTTTGGCGCACCCTGTATATGTGTATGTGTGTGTCTCCTTATTGCAGCGAAAGTGATACGGATAACTATAATAGTCATGCATTATATAATATATAGAGCACAGCTGCAGACGCCAACCGATGGCAGCCGTGTGATGAGCGGCTCTTCAAAGGTGACCACCATTCCTGGTGTCTTGTGATTAATTTTACACATCTTACATACATATATATGCATATATATATATATATCTTATATATACACACACACATATATATATATACATATACGTGTATCCATACATATATAGGCCTTCATACATACATGTATATATCTATATATATATAATTATATTATACATTGTTGGCCAATGCCTGTCTTGCACTGCATAAACCCTCTTCCTTGCACGTGTGTGCAGCGCGGTACATGTGCTGCACGCATTATTATATTATACCTGGATGACCGTGGCTGTGACGTAGACGACTACGAATGTGGGCGTTAGAGTTGAGCATCCGTTCTTCAGGTATTCGATTGTGAACATGAAGATGATATGACCCGGTATCACCATCAGCATCAGTACCCGAGCTGTCTTCGAACCCGTTCCTACAGACAGGCGACAATGGAATTATTATACGCAGTTGCATGCAGGTGTGTGCTAATTAATGCTATAAGCTATACATGTATACGCACACACATATATGCAACCACTATATATGAAATTTTCGCAGTGCTTATTAATTAAATATTTTGTGCAACTTTGTCATTCAGCACGAAAAGAGTCTTGACTTCTATAGTCTTAAAAGTTAAAATATCTTATAGATTCGTCAATCAAGCTAAATAATATAAATGCGCTATATAATCGTATGATTTCATTACATTGAATTTGCATCCCGTTTACATCAAGGCTGAGAACATAAACAGTTTCAGCAGCAACAGCAGCAGCAACAGCAGCAGCAGCACAGACACTCAGACAAAAATCAGATTAGCAGTAACCCTAAGATACATCATTCTTCACTCAATAGACCTATCAGTTAAAATATATAATTATCAGATAAATCCTTGAATGATAAAGAGCCTCAAGAGGGCATAGGTGTCTAATGTTACCATAGGATGTATACGATGTACGTATGACTACCTTCCTAAATTATTATTGGTAATATCCGTCGTCGTTTGAGATCTTGAATCAATGCACATCTTTCAAGCCGTAACAGTAAAGCACACAAATTTTTAGCAAGTGCGCAAACATGAAAATTCAGATAATGATGGCTTCATTTATAATGCCTCTCATACACTTTCTTGTGCTTATAGGTAATAATATTTTACCTGCTGTAGAGAAGTGAAACGTTAGAAATCTAATACAGACCATCCTAGGACTATACGTCTCACGTCTATTAGGAATCTGTTTCTTTAATAGGACTCGGTGTTCTGCGTCCTTACAAATCTGTAAACGATGCCAAAAGAGGTAGGCCTACTTATAATAAATGACTGCCAGCTTACCTAACCTTGATTTTTGAGGGGCGTGGTGGTGTAGTGGTATAGGGGGCATGTTCGTTGCCTTGCAGCCGGAGGTTCGAATCCACCTCAAGCCACCTCGTAGGGACCTTGGGCAAGTTCTTCACTTGTAATTGCTCTGCGCTTCGACTTGAAACTCCGATTTAGTGTCCACGCTGTAATCGAGAGTGCTTCTGAGACTCTGAGTATAGAAAGTGCACGAATACAAAACTTGAGCTATATAGACCCCCTAGGCCCTATATACATTAATCTTAGCGCATGCAGCGGTCTATGTCTTGATCTAGACTATATTATGAGACAACTGAACGGACCTTTGCCGAAGAAAGTCGTGAAGACGTTGGGGCAACAGCGAACGGCATTGACCGGAAGAACCCCGGGTACACAGATGCGATGAAGGGCGGTGGCCAGACGACTAGCCTGGACAGCGACCAAGTTACCCCCGACACCTGCAAACAACTAGACCAAACAATCACCCAGTCATCTGTCGCCTCCTCAACACGTGCATTAATTAATTAAGAAAATAGCTATACATGTAGCTAATTAATTAATTAATTCATCCATTCATCCATTCATCCATCGATTCATCCATTCATCCATCTATTCATCCATTCAGTCATTCATTCATTCGTCCATTCATCTATTCGTCCATTCATCTATTCATTCATCCATCCATTCCATCCATTCATCTATTCATTCATCTTTTTATTCAGTCATTCATTCTTTTGATCGGGTTCCGGCCGGTCAGTGAGTTTTCAGTGAGTTGATGACCAAAAAATTAAGACTCTGTGATAATATGAAGAGGATACGAATAGGAAGCAGTTGATAACCCTTTCCAACCCACAGGAACCATCGGTTGATCATATATTTTTATTAGATAATTCACTATTCAGTATATAGTAAATACTAGATCTAAGCATGCGTATTCAGCAAATCATCAGATCCAAAAGGTGCGTCCTACATCTAGGCTACAGGTAAATTGTCGCTATAATCGCCTGATCATATAGCGCCTCAACAAACAAGAGAGATGAATAAGATGAATTAGGTGTAATGTAACTAATGTCTAGTTTACTTGCCATTGACGACCGGTTGAAAGACGGCAATCCCTTCGAAATGTTCGACGGCCATGTCGAGGACCAAACCACCGACACTGAATAGCAGAAGAAAATAACTTGAATAATATTAACCATTCGTAACCATGGCACCAAATGTTCCATCAGCACCCTAGTCGTGTGGGCATCCAACTTCTGTACTCTTTACTGCTAAGAAGATTAAGTCCTTTTATTAAATGGAGGGACTAGAACGTATACTCGAATGCTCGAGCAAAGCTGGCAGCCTCATCAGTGTTTTTGTGTGTTTACCGCACAATAGCAGTGTGAGAATTGTGGAAAAATAACTGGGGGATTGGCCTATGATAAACTTGGAATTGGGGTGTGAAAAACAGAGTTTGCTAGAAAATTGTTTTCACTGATTCATAATTCCGCCGCTTCTGATTGAATTCCTGATAAAGAAGACAACTCTGAACTAGAATGCAATGAGATTCGTGAACTGACCTGCTGATTGCCATAGCACCGATTACCGGAACCCATCCAGTGCGCAGGACATTTCGAGTGTAGCTGTGGCGATTGGCAATGGTCCACCAGACAGGAGTCAGACAGAGCCAGAAACACAGCAGAGCAGGTGCCACCCACACGTGACTCTCTGACAACGAAGATCACGAAGAAAAGAAACAGAACGACAATCAATTACACTGGACAACAAATTTTTACAAAAGTCATGTTACTGAAATGAAATTAGTCAGTTCTTATCAATTTTTATGTGCTGAACACGAATATGACAGTGAAATTGCTTAATTGGCTCTAGTTTTTTGTAACCTCAAATGAAGTAATTTTATATCGCACAATGCATTCCAATAGTGATACACTTACGGTTAATATTTGTAAAAACCAGGTCATAGACTAGTTCTTAGATTTTTTGCCTGTCTCTTATACAGCTGTTCGGGAGCATCTCTGCGGAGTGTCCAGCAGTAGTCAGCCAACATTGTAGTGGACCATTTTCCCTGGTACCTTTGCTCCATTGTTGCGATATCTTGATGAAAGCGTTCGCCATGTTCGTCACTAACCATATCACAGTTGTCAGGGAAGAAATCGAGATGGGAGTGAAGGAAATGCATCTTCAGCGACATAGGCTATTGCAGCGAAATTTCTGGTACTGCTTGAGCATGTCTTCTACTACATTGTAGTTCCTTGTAGTTTTCTGTCCTAACATTCCCCAGAAAGTCTGTAGACACTAGACGAAAAGCATTCCATGCTTGTTTCGCCTCACCCTCCAGCAAGTTGTTGAAGCGGTCATCTTTGAAAAGTTCTCTAATCTGAGGACCCACGAAAACTCCCTCTTTAATCTTTGCTTCGCTGAGTTGAGGGAATTTTTCATGCAGGTATTGGAAAGCTGGCGAAGTGCGGTCCATGGCTTTCACGAAGTTCTTCACCAAACCTAGTTTGATGTGAAGGGGTGGTAGTAGGATTTTTTGAGCCTCGACCAGAGCTAGGTGCTGGATATTCTTCTGTCCAACTGCCATGTTTTGTCTGGGAGTCCATTCCTTCCGCACGTAGTGCAACTCTCTTGCCCGACTATCCCACTCACACAAGAAACACATATATTCTGTATATCCTTGCTGCAGTCCCATTAAAATGGCAACTACCTTCAAATCACCGCACAGGTGCCATTTGTACCTGTTATAGTCAATGTAATGCAGTAGCTGTTTTAGGTTATCGTATGTCTCTTTCACGTGGACAGCATGCGCTAATGGAATAGATGGAAGACGATTTCCATTGTGAAAAGCACAGCCTTAAGACTCAGTGTCGAAGAGTCTACAAAGAGTCTCCATTCTTGTGGGTCATGAGTGATCTGTAAGGCATTCATGAGGTCGTCAATAATGGAACAGAATACCAGATTACCTTCCTTCATGAAGAAAGGTTCCAACTGCTGATGGCGCTTTCTATATGAAGTGATTGTGACATCTTCTTCTAGAAGATTCCATTGTTGGAGTCTTGATCCTAGCAACTCTGCCTTGTTTTTGGAGAAGTCCAAATCACGAACAAGGTCATTTAGTTCTTCCTGTGTTATTCTGTGTGGGGTTGATGATGCACCACAGTGAAAATCGGGATCACTGCACCCTGACGGACCAGGAGAAGAACATGTCGGCTCACCCTTGTCCTCATCAGATGATTCAACGAAAATATATTCTGCTGGAGGTTCTGGAATAGGAAGTCCATCACCATGTGGAACTGGTCTCAATGCAGACGGAATGTTTGGGTATAATTGTCGACTTCTTTTGCTTCGTTATTCCACCGGAAAGAGGAGGAACCAAGCAGAAGTAACAGTCATCTAAGTGGTTGCTTTGCTCTCTCCACACCATGGGAACTGCAAACGGCATTGATGGTCTTGTCATTCAACCACTGTGAAAGCTGTGTTGTTTACATGGTGAAACATAAGAAATGAGTTATATGAAATATTTTCAAAACGAGAGCCAATAAAAACTTCTTATGGTTATATTCGTGTTCAGCACACCAAGATGCTACACATTAGGGCCTTTTCCAGTCAGTAACGATTTCTATGTTGACCAGTGTTATCGACTATTACTCTTCGCTCTACATTGGCCTCCCAGCCAGCAGATTGACTTGTCTTGACCGGGTGTTGCGCTCTGCTGCGCGCCTAATTGGGCAAATCCCTAAATATGGCCATGTCTCAAACTACATGCTTGAGGTACTTCACTGGCTCCCTATTCGTCACTCGTCAGCGTATTGAGTTCAGGGTAGCTGGCTGCCAGTGCCGGCGCTAGGGTACCTGAGGCCCCCCCAAAAAAAACTTGGGGGCCCCATATCTTGAGGTGTCATCTCAGTAAAATTTTTCATAATGTAAGTGCTGAAAGACATGCATGGTGTAAGACTTCAATAAATGTATCCCAATTGTAAAATTTTTGGAATTTTCAGGCTGTAATGGTAGAATTTTAACCTGTCATTTTTACAAAAATTGCTCATTTTTCAATGCTGTTAGTCGTGGTTTAGGACTCTCCATTGTTTAAATTTGTCCGATTTACCAACTGTAATGGTTGCATTTAAAGGCTGTCATCTTAACAAAATTGATCATTATTGATGGGCAGTGGATGATACTTATGAAATATTTTTAAAATAATTACTGGGGATACAAGGATTCCGTCCCAACCATAGATTGTGGGGCCGTGCCCCTGTCCACACCCCCAAAGTCTCTTCTTTGGTTGAAGGACAATGCTCTATTAGTTTGTGTAATATTATTTTGTATGATTTGCGTTAAAACATAATTCAGTGCGTGATTTCAGGAATGAACAGTCATGAAAGGTATAATTACCAGCTACATTTGAGGGCCCTTGCAAACTTGAGATCAGACACATACCAAGGACATCTGGGACCCTACACAGGCTTTAATGTTTGGGCCTCACGCATGTTTTATTTGGAGGCCTCATCCAATTAGCAATTAGAATCAGTTACAATATTATTTATAAACATTGTGTTTGAGAAAGTGGACGAAATTGCCTGAGTAAGTTTAAATGGCTTTAAACTTACGCCCATAATCGGTACGATATTTGCATTAGGTCTGCTATGGCAGTGCCATGTGGTTAGTTGAGGCATGCACCAGACCGGATCTGTACAGTCACAAATAGGCATAATGACCAGCTAAATTTGGGGGCCCCCTTCAAACTCTAAAGGCTTTATACTTGCGCCCAAAATCAGTATGATATTTGCATTAGGTCTGCTATGGCAGTGCCGTATGGTTAGTTGAGGCATGCACCAGACCGGATCTGTACAGTCACAAATAGGCATAATGACCAGCTAAATTTGGGGACCTCCTTCAAACTCGGGGCCCCCCCGGCCGGGGGGTACGGGGGGTGCTAGCGCCGGCACTGCTGGCTGCATTGGTATGGCGATGCTGTCAGGGCCTTGCCACAAATTACCTCCGAGAGCTATGCAGCTTTACATTGGGTATCCAAGGACGTCGTCAGTATACGCTCTGCTGATAAGGGAGTCCTCTTAGTTCCTTTTGCTCGTACTACTACCATGAAGAATCGAGCCTTTTCTGTGGTTGGACCAGTGGTCTATAGAATGGCCTTCCTTTTGAGCTACGCCTACACCCTGGGACTCTACCGGGATCCTTCCTTACTAAACTTAAAACTGTTCTTTTTGTGCGCACTGGAGTCGGGAGCGCCTCTGAGTAGTTTTTTTATTGAAGGAGCGCTATATAAATGTCCGAATGAATGAATGAATTCTACCGCCATCACCACCACCATCACCTTCTCCACCACCGTCACCACCACCACATCCACCTCAACCAATAGTATAGTTACAGAACTTGTAGTAGCAGCAGCATCAACCATTGAAGGTCATTCATTGAGCAGCAGCAGCAACAGTATTGTATTGCACTGTATTGTATTGTATTGCATTGTATTGTATTGTATTGTATATAAGCATTTATAAAGCGCCTCTTACAGCCTAGCTATTCAGAGGTGCTCTCAGCGTGACAGCCACGAGGAAATAAAAAAGACTTCAAGTATATAGAAGGAAAAGACTTCAAGTAGCAGTAGTAGTAGCAGAAGCAACAGCAGTAGTATACAGTACAGTAGTACTTACCCATGACGTTGAACAGAAGCATGGCTATGCTCGACAGAAGGCTGATGGTCGTGAGGTCACCGAGACTACCGCCGAAAGGTGTCGCCACATTATCCGGATTGATGTGGAACTTACGAGAGATGAGAACGACGCCGACCATAACGGAACCTAAGACGTAATAATCAATCACGAAAGCCATTCACTGCATTCATCAGAAGAATTATCCATTCATCCGATTGCATGCATCAAGGGTCATTCAACAGACAGGACATTCACCCGAATGATACATTCTTCAGAAAAACAATTCCGATTAATAGAAATTAATTATTGTAATTCATTCATCAGAATACAGTGATCAGAACTAATTAGATCTGATTGGTTTACGCAATGTCATGCTGGTTGCAGACAATAATAATTGGACTGTCCATTGTCCAATAGGATACATTATTATAGGAAGCAATGAAAGATGCGGCATAATATAACGTGTGTGTGTGTGTGTGTGTGTGTGTGTGTGTGTGTGTTTCTCTGTATGTGTTTCCCTCTGTGTGTGTGTGTGTGTGTGTGTGTTTGTGTGAATGCAATTACTTGTGGTTTGTGTGTCAACTGAGCTGAATATATATATATATATATATATATATATGTATATGTAAATATAATATGTATAAAGTATATATGTATATACATATATAATTATACATTATATAATATATATACATATAAGTGTGTGTGTGTGTGTGTGTGTGTGTGTGTGTGTGTGTGTGTGTGTGTGTGTGTGTGTGTGTGTGTGTGTGTGTGTGTGTGTGTGTGTGTGTGTGTGTGTGTGTGTGTGTGTGTGTGTGTGTGTGTGTGTGTGTGTGTGTGTGTGTGTGTGTGTGTGATCACACACTACACTGTGTATAATATGGCTGCTGACCTAGAACGAGGCTAGCAATGGAGGCCGTGATTACGCTGCTCGTGCAGACGAGGATGCCATGTAGAAGATCGAACTTTCCAGCTGGAATCCATCCGAGGAGAATAGCGACGATGGAAGCCATGAATGCGACGACGATCGACTGAACCTGCAGTTGTGAACAGATCAAAAAACCAATCATGGCGTGCATCTTTTGCACTCCAACATAATTATATGTTTAAGCAACGGCCTTCTTCCGTTTTACAGTCCACGGTATATATGCTTTCTCTAATGATCTAATCTCTCACTTACCACGTTATCCGATTTATATATTGGATCCTTGGACAAGCAGACCTATTGAAGCGAGCCATCATCAGGCCCGCCGAGAGGGGGGGGCAGAGGGGGCAAATGCCCAGGGGCCCGGCGACTTTTAGGGGCCCGGAGGGGGCCCGGCCTACATCAGTGATTATAATATGTTTCATATGTTGATTACGGGCGGCGGGCCCAACCTATTTTACTTACCCTATTGTTTGTGGTTTATGTTGTTTTAAATAGGCCTATGGCCTAATAGGTTATTACTGTTAGCCTACATAACTATACAGCTCTTTAAGTTTCAAGCAACTGTCCATTAGCCTTCCTTACTCATCAGTGTTTTGCCACAGAAGACGATCACTTGCGTGACTCCGTCTTAGAGCGTTCTTCTGATAAATTATGCGTTGTCAGATTTAAATCTTAAGTGAACAAATCTAAATGATAAATTTCTCTCGCAATGATGGAATATTTTATAAATACACATATGGAGTGCAAAAAGAAAAAGATATTTAGTTTGAAAAGGCAAAAGTTGGTAAGCTTAAAGGCACAAACTATTTCAATTCAGGATCTCAAAAGAAGGCAATCAGAGCCCGTAATTAGGCCTACTCCTGCATGGTTGATTCCAGGGAATTAAACGTGCCTGCGTGATGATCGTAGCCTATATAACTGAATGGATGAAAATGAAGCTTGTGGTGTTAGTATCTTAATTACAAAAGAAGACATTATAAATAAGAATAATGAATATGCTGAAATTATAGAAACTGTAAAAAGGCTTTGCTTTGATGTTGGCACTCTGCCGCCATGGCCTGCGTTTAGGCCTAGGCCAGCGGTTCCCAACCCGTGGCCCGCGGGCCAAAAGTGGCCCGCCTGGCCTACAAAAATGGCTCGCAGCATCTCAACGAACTAAGAAAACTATATGTAAAAATTGACAATTTGGACATGACAGAATATATAATTCTTTTTTATTACAAATTATTTTATTTGGAAGCTAATAAATCACATCAAGCATTCTATTCTGATTCATTTATAACAATTTTATACGCCTTTAGTTAATTAAATTTCAGCCTTGTGGCCCCTTAATGTCCTTCAACTAAGAAAAGTGGCCCTTGTGTCCTCTACCTTAGAAAAAGTGGCCCGACACTCCAAAAAGGTTGGGAACCACTGGCCTAGGCTATAGGCTACTCTGCACAAACGATTGAGACGATATAGGCTGATTATACTAAGCTTATAAGAAACGGTCCTCCAAGACAATCAGACAATTTTCCAGGCAGGCGATGAAGTAAGAGCATTTTCGAAGTGCATTTTTAGGTTCGCAGACAAGATGGAGAACTATACCAGGATATTATAAGAGAGATTGTTGCAGTTAAATCCAAGAAGGTTGCTTGTTGATTGGCATATTATTTGAAAACCAATTCTCAACATTAAGAACTGATTAAAATCATAAGTGTAAGCATTAGCGTACATTCATACCAACACTATTGTAATATTTATTTGTTTTTTGTGTAAATTTGCTCAAAAAACCTAAAGATAGTCTGGGGCCCGTGACTACTCAGCCCAGAGGCCCGGAATTTCTGTCGGCGGGCCTGGCCATCATCCATGCATGTATATATATGCGAGGTGTCATATATATATATAATTATATATAGTATACCTCGATCACCACAGTTAAATCATTAGACAGTTCTGACCAACTCTATGCCATTATTTGACTTTGACAAGGTTCTTAATTAAACTTGTTCGTTCCGCTGAGATCTGTTATGAGATCTGTATGATCCATTGGGGCTAGATTCAACTTTCATCAAATTGCCGATTCGATTAGACCTATCACAATCGATTTTTTTCCAAAGCCCTGCTCGGTTGGATTGTTTAGTTTTAATAGTTGTTTATACGTGTCAAGAAGAAACAGCATTAAAAATCTCCAGATTTGAAACTGATTTTTGCATCCTCCAGAAGTATACCATATCTCAACATCTGTACTCTGTATAGCTGGATAAAATATTATTGCCTGAAATTTAACACCTGCCGGTGTTAATTAGACTTGGTCGTACGCCAATAGGCCTATATGCTACATGAGAGATAGACCAATGCAAGTCTAGACTAAATCGTTCGAGAAAGTGCAAGCGACTGGAGATGGTAAGCCAATTTTACCTGAGTCAGCGCCAAGCTTGCTCCAATCAGCTTTAACTGTTCTGTTGTCGTTTCCATGTGACCGAGGTTGGCCTGGAAAAAGACAGAAGATCAATCTGGGAGAAAGTAAAAAGCCATTATATATGTGGATGCAAGGAAAACGGAAACAATTGCACGGAATAATTAGATAATAATGACACGATGATAAGATATAATATGCGAATACGACGACGAAATAATAACTGGTGATAATCCCAGGAAGAGATTATTATTCAGGACTTTTTTAACGTGCAGTTCTACACAAAATGTGCAGTTCTAAATGGATTCGTGCAGTTGTAGAAGCACTTCCGATACGTTCCGTGCAGTTAAAACTAGTAAAAATAGGTCATTTTCCTCAGATTGGGAGTAATTTACCATGGGGGACGAGAAAGGAGAGAAGAAGTGCAGTTCTAAAAATTCCTTTAAAACAGCCCTGTTATGATCAGTAGCATAATCATTGTGAACGTAATCATCATCTTCCGTGACACTTAATCACCGTCACAATCATCGTCTTGGTTGGTTATAATTATATAGTTATATTAGATGTAAGGTGTATACGGTTTATGTGGATGATGACCTGAGTTGATAATCTCGACGCCTGAGTCATCTCCAGATTTCCTTTCAGACCAAGTAACGATGGAACCAAGATGAAGATTTCTCCGACTTCAAGAAAAACCTGCCAGTGCTGTTGAACAGATTACCAAAAAACAAACGCAATCTAATCGACTCTTATGGAATTAAAATCTTATGGAATTAAAATCTTATGTAATTAAAATCTTATGGAATTAAAATCTTATGTAATTAAAATCTTATGTAATTAAAATCTAATGGAATTAAAATCTTATGGAATTAAAATCTTATGGAATTAAAATCTTATGGAATTAAAATCTTGTGGAATTAAAATTTGGGTTGTAGGCCTAAGTCGTAGCCTAATAGTAGGCCTATAGCTATAGTAGGTCCACGTAGGTTTGTAATCGAAACTCGACTAGACTATAGGCAGTGGTTAAAGTGGTTTGGGCGAGCAATGAGATCGCCGGTTAAGAGTCTGATTGTAAATTTTGATGCATGTGCTTCCAGGGTTCCGTGCGTATAGTGTATGAAATGGGAACGCAAGCAAGAACTTTTGAGAGCACTTTAAACCCTGGCTATAGGTCTGTTAATTCTGTCAGCTTCCTTGTGTCACGTACTTTGGTGTAGCCTTATAACCTGGTTACGCGGATCTGCTTTGAATCGACTCAGCCACTGCCACCCAACGGGTTATAAGAGCTGGACATAGATTGTACTTCGAAGCGACCATCGGCCCCGTCTTTATCACAACTAAGATTAGATTAGGTAGATTTGATGAGGTTAGAGCCTATATATAGGTAGAAAAACTCTATAAACATTTCCATGAGCATTAAATAGAACCTGTGTGGGTTACAGACAAAAACAGGCCCCACATCGGAATATGGGTCCTGTGTGGTCTCCTTGAGGGCAGATTGGGCTTGAGGTTGGCATAAAATGGACAAAGAGATCATGGCTCATAATCCGTATTCACCTTTATAAAGATTTAATTCTTTGTTGTCACGAAGTTCGGATCTATTAGCTAAGGCTTGAAAAGTAACAAACTAGTGAATCGGCGGATGTCTGACATTTTGCCCGCGCATGTCTGTGAAGTCAAATTTCTTAGCAGAATTTGAGCAATAGGCCTATGTATGGTTTAAAAAACTTTTCCTAACGTAAAAATCACCACGAAATCTTTTGGCATGAAAATTATGCAGAACAAAATTCTGATGATCAGACAAAAGTTCGTGAAACATTTAGCATTCTGCTCGTTTTTATACCGGGGTAAGAATTTCCGGGAAAATTAGCCTTAGCCGTGGAGGGAGGTTCAAACCTCTGGAATAGCCTATCTCAGAACCTCCACAGTAAAATTTCCATTTTACACACCTATATAGGGTCAGCTGGAGTTTCTCCAGCAGCCAACGAAAAAACTTCTCAGTTTTGCACCGAAAACTGACAACACACCGACGACCATTCCTGTGAATGGCAGAAGAAATGGAAATGTCAACTTCGCATGGATCAAAGTGTCCGACTCGTCAGTCTTTTTCTGCAATATTTGACACTGCTTTAAATGTTTTAGATCCTCGAATCTGTGTTTGTCCTCGTTGTAAAATTTTGCAGACGATCATCGATGCATGTTTGTTTCAGTTTTACGACATTGTATGATCAAAAAGATCATGCGTCGCCCTCCTCCTGTCTCCAGGCTTGAGACTGACAATGCAAAACTTGAATAAATATATATATATCGTTTATGCCAATATAGTGTCAGATTTAATTCGGTTATATTACATTATTTTAGACTGAACAAGACAATAATATATACTAAAGATTCATGCATACGTATCAATTCAGATAATATTTGGTTGGACTACAACATATGCATCATGGAATTCGGAGCCTGTATATAATATTATAGGAGATGAGATTCTGATGAGATTCTGATGAGATTCTGATGTTACCTGGACGATGTCTAGAACAATGCCAGCAAAGGCGCATCCGAATCCGGCCATGATGAATGGAAAGATCGTTTCCAGAAGAATCCGGAAGAACGACTCTCCGGTGTCCTCGATCATCACTGGCTGGACTTCACCCACACCAGCAGCACCAGCTCCGCCTTCGATGTTTCCACCACCATCAACGATCTCGATGACAGTGGATCCTCCAGCGGCAATACGCCGAGCCACATCGTCCGCTCCGATGTCACGACTGATGGACGGAATCGCATCCAATTGCCCATTCATCCAGCAGTCCGTCTTCGCGCGTCCATCGTCTTCGACATCACCAAAGTGGGTCGTGATCGTGACACTCGACCGCCGTGGAGTGATGATCGTCCCTGCCGCATCTAGATGACCGTTCGTCTTTACCACGACGTCCAGCTTCCACTGCTTTCGGTCCTTTCCAGAAACTCCATTCACCATGTGCAGACTTGACGTTCGCCGCCTGCAGGCTGCGGAGTCCGCGTGAGCGTCGCCTTCCGATTGGCGCCTGGAAGCCAGTGCAGATGATGGCAGGACGATCGAAGGCTGAAGGTTGGAGGCACACGGTGCTGCGTTGAAAAGTCGTCGCTCACGTTGCACGGCCGATCTTTCCCTTCGCTCGGAGAGATGCCGCAAGATGCGACGAAGGGAAATTCGATGAAACCCCGTTTCCGCTGGTCTGCTCCCACCGCTCCCGACGCCATTTGTTGCTCCACCCTTCCCAGCATCCTTCGCTTCCAGTCGATGATTGACGTTGGAATTAGCATCAAGATGATTACTCGATGCAATGACAGCTCCAATCACGTCGTCGGCGAATCTAGCCGTTCCATTCTGACCTCTTGTTCCATTCTGACCTCTTGTTCCATTCTGACCTCTTGTTACAGTCTGACCTCTTGTTCCATTCTGACCTCTTGTTCCTGCAGTCTGACGAATCGCCTCATCCTCCTCCTCGATCTGCCAGTCATTCGTAAAGGATTTGTTTTCGAATGACTTCCCGTCGTTGACCCCTTGCGGTGCCATCGATGCGCGAATGTCTTCTGATGATATCTGGGTTATATCTGTTTCGGACTTTGGAGGAGTGATGTCAATTGGTTTATCGGCGAACAGGACATCCCGACTTCTGTCGCTTCCAGACGGACTCAGTTCCAGCTGCAGGTCTCCCCTCACTTCCGGTCGCCCGTCTTCAATTAGATTCTGGTCGGAACCCAACGGACTCATCTCGATTCCTCCTCGTCTACCGCCTCCTTCGTCCAGATCCATGGCTGAGAAGAACTTCTCATCCTGGTCAAGTTGACCATCGGAGAGGGACGCTGTTGTTTCGGTATCACTGCAGGAAGAATCCACTTCTGCTACACTGCAGGCGGCGTTATCATACGCCTCATCGGTGTTCGTTCCAGAATCCCTCCGCTGAGCCAGATCCAACCAATGGACCTGACCACGAGGTGAAAGGTCAAGGTCAGCCAGACGACCTCTGGCGTCGACCACCTGCTTATGATCTGGACTCTTACCTCCATCCATGGACACCTTCATGAAAACCCGTCACACTCAGAGCCTGAATCCTGCTGCTGTGCACGACTGTAGTGGACGACTAACCTCTGCTGAAAACGATTTGATCTGATGCACTTAGTAGTACGACTCCTGCCAAAGCCTTGCTTTCTCAAGGACTGAGACACAGCACACGGTTATACCGCTCACCACCGAAGAACCGAGACAACGCACCCAAGCACGACGCTCTCCAGGATTCGAACCGGAGACGCAGGAAATTATAGTCTGGAAGAAGGCTGAAGTGTCGTACCAATGCTGCTGCACAATCTCCCATCGGATTCTCGACAGCAGCAGCAGCAGCAGCAGCAGCAGCAGCAGCAGCAGCAGCAGCAGCAGCAGCAGCAGCAGCGTAGATTGGTCGGTCTGCGTTCGGCTTCGCTTTCACCATCGACTGCAGTAACGAGCTTCTCATTCGCGGCGAGAGATGATGACGACCGCAACAACAGTCGCTGAATCTGTTTTCCTTTGCAACAACGACGACGATGATGATGCTCTCACGTTCACCTATGCACAGTTACACACGCGTACACAATCAGTTCTCTCACCTGCTGCCCTCTAATTTATAGGTAGGATGTAATAATATAGCCTACTACAGTGTCCAGCCTATTATACCGTTTAATTCGTCTATTAATCATTGGTCCGTCGTCGGTATATATATATACATATATATTATATATACAGGGTGGGCCAGCATAAATGTCCCGACTTTGCAGGCGTATAACTTCGCCAATTTTTAACATTTATTTATACTTTATGCATTAAATTAAAGGTATTTCACTCTAGTATTAACTCTAAAAAAGTCGAACTGATACTAGTTTACGTTTTAATTATATACTTGGATCAGCGCTAGCTACCGTTTTTTGTCATTTCTGACGCATTATGACGCCGTTTCCCGGGAAAATTCTATCGTTTTTTGCTAAAACGCGCGTAGACACGATCATTTTGAGTGTTTGTAGGGTCCCTACCATGAATATATTCTAATCGCAAAACCGCGTCCTTTCAATTTTGCCAACAGCCGTGCACTGCCATGCGCTGCTTCAGACGCTTGCACGCTGCCAGTCGTTTCTTTGCGTAAGAGCTGGAGAGTTCGTGGGACTTCTCGTCGACAAATTACTTTAACTTTAGGTCTATAATCTTTTCCAATACGCTATTCAGTGCTTCTAAGACGGCCTGTTTTGCGCTGAATTTGCATGCAGGGCCTGCCCTGGTCATTGTCTTGACTGCAAATGTACGCGGACACACGAGCAATGTTAGCGGATGTGAGCGCCGTGCGCTCCGATTCCCATGGTTTGCGAGTAGAAAGTCCTGTTTTATCAATTTTCCGTAGCAGATAATACAAGGTATTGTTTATTCCATCCTCTGTTAGAATATTCGTTAATCATTTCAAACGAATTAAATCCCTTATCAGTTCGTAAAATTAAGATCGAAACGCGATCATCGTTTGTCAACGGCGCCAGGTTGCGTCACAAATTACAACAAAATATGGTAGCTAGCGCTGTTCCAGGCATATAAATTAAAACCTAGACTAGTATCAGTTCGACCTTTTTAGAGATAATACTAGAGTGAAATACCTTTAATTTGATGCATAAAGTATAAATAAATGTTAAAAATTGGCGAAGTTATACGCGTGCAAAGTCGGGACATTTATGCTGGCCCACCCTGTACATATACAGTATACACACACACATATATAT
Organism: Lumbricus terrestris; assembly: GCA_949752735.1. Lineage (NCBI taxonomy): Eukaryota > Metazoa > Annelida > Clitellata > Crassiclitellata > Lumbricidae > Lumbricus > Lumbricus terrestris. The sequence continues at coordinate 36,392,261 of OX457038.1, read as the reverse complement.
ATACATATATACATATATACATATATATATATATATATATATATATATATATATATATATATATATACTACATATACTACAGGCGCCTGGAAATAACGGACGAATTTCACGCCACGTTATCCGCACAATCATGCAGAGTCAGATTTCAGTTGATTTGAAAGCCATTATGTGGCCGCAATTAGAGCCATGGTCTATATCTAGGTTCATGATCTGCTGATTGCCGACAACATTCAGGTGATTGTTGCTTCAGGGCTTGCATACTGATTATATGGACCCACATCACATAGTATAGTTCAATTGAACTGTATAATATCACGCGGATATGAACGGCACACGCCTCAGGCATATGCAGTATGCGTGATGTAACCTACTCACGTATGCGGACTGGAAAAATAAATTCAGTGTCAAACTTTGTAGCCATAGCTAATTATCGAATAATAAAATAACAATGATAATAATACAGGAAGTTGTTGTTGTTTTAGTAGTAGCAGTTGCAGTAGTAGTAGTAGGAGTAGTAGTAGTAGTAGTAGTAGTAGTAGTAGTAGTAGTAGTAGTAGTAGTAGTAGTAGTAGTAGTAGTATTAGTAGTATTAGTAGTAGTAGTAGTAGTAGTAGTAGTAGTAGTAGTAGTAGTAGTAGTAGTAGTAGTAGTAGTAGTAGTAGTAGTGGTAGTAGTAGTAGTAGTAGTAACAACAGCAGCAGTAGCAGCAGCAACTGCAGCAGCAGTAGAGGTAGTAGTAGTAGTAGTAGTAGTAGTAGCAGCAGCAGCAGCAGCAGCAGCAGCAGCAGCAGCAATATTATTGTTGTTGTTGTTGCTGTTGTTGTTGTTGTTGTTGTTGTTGTTGTTGTTGTTGTTGTTGTTGTTGTTGTTGTTGTTGTTGTAGCAGTAAGACGATTTGTATAGCGCAGTATAGCCCAGCTGGGTCGAAGTAACTGACGCTGCACATAAGGTCGACAAATCACTGATACTCAACTGATTGTTTTCAAAGATAAGTCTTGAGTTGTGACTTTTAAATGACTACAGGGATGTTGTTGCGTTTTTCTTTTGGTCTGGAAGGCTGTTCCATGCAGTGGGTCCTGCGCCAGTCGCCATTATATCTGGTATAGAATTACTACCTCGGGACTTGTAGCAGATTTTGTGCATGGGGATTTTATCCGACATCAGTTCCGGTTGTCTGCTATACCTTACTGGGCTTACTGCTAAAGAATGCATTATATAAATAGACCAACAGAGCTTCGAGCATTCTTAACTATCCTCTCACTATTCTGCCTAGGTTGTCTGCTATATCTCAGTGCTTCTTAACTATCTTCTCACCATTTGCCAATTCATTTAAACATCTCTTCAAACCCTTTGGCTGAAATTCTTATTCTTACATTACCGTACATAACATAACAGGATTTAGAACGGTTCAGAAGATCTGTGTAAGAACCACCAAGGCCGTGCCAGAATTTTTTTCGGGGGTGTTTCTTCAGTTTACCGTCCGAAAAAACTGATGACCTTTTTAGTCATCCGGACGAAATCTTCAGAAAAAGTTCACCAATTCAATCAATTTTTTAACTTTTGTCATTTCGGGAGGGGGGGCGGTGCTTTCATAGTTTTATTTCATGGTTTTTACAGCATGTCCTAGTAAATGCATTCTTTTATTTTTTACATTTTCCATTTCGAGGGTGTTCAGACACCCAAAACACCCACTAGCTACGGCCTTGAGGACCATCAAAACACACTGGACTAATAATTATACAGTCGCCTACTTGTTTTTGATCACAGGCCTATTTTATTTTCATTCTACTTTGCAGTTCTTCCGTAAAAACTCCGAACAATTGCAAATTTCAATGGCCCGATTGGCATCACTTTCTGATTCTCATTTCGTTAGTAACGCCTACAGAAGCCAAGTGAAGTAATCAATTCTGAATTTGGACCCAATTAGGATGGTAGCAGGAGAAGGGTTAGGAGGAGGAGGAGGACGAGGAGGAGGGGGACGAGCAGGAGGACGAGGAAGAGCAGGAGCAGGATGAACAGCAGAAGAGTGAGGAGAAGGGGAAGAGGAAGGAAGAGGAGGAGGAGGAGGAGGAGGAGGAGGAGGAGGAGGAGGAGGAAAAGCAGGAGCAAGAGGAGGAGGAGGAGGAATAGTAGCAGCAGCAGTAGTAGCAGTAGGATAATGTTTAGGGCGAGGAAAAGGAGAAGCAGAGCGAGGACGAGGAGGAGAAGGCGGAGGAAGAAGAGAAGGAAGAGCAGGAGCAGGAGGAGAAGTAGAAGGGTGAGGAGGAGAAGGGGGAAAAGGAGGAGGAAGAAGAGGAGGAGGAGGAGAAAGAAGAGCAGGAGGAGAAGGTGGAGAAGTAGAGTGGTGAGGAGGGAGAGGAGGAGGAGGCATTGAAGGAGCAGTAGCAGGAGGAGAAGTAGAAGGGTGAGGAGGAGGAGGAGGACGAGGAGGACGAGGAGGAGGACAAGGGAGAGCAGGTAAAGGTGCATGATGAAAAGTAGAAGGGTGAAGAAGAGGAGGAGGAGGAGGAAGAGGAGAAGAAAGAGGAGGAGGAGGTGGAACAGCAGCAGCAGGAGGAGAATGTTTAGGACGAGAAGGAGAATGAGAAGTAGAGCGGGAAAGGGGATGGTCAGGACGAAGAGGAGGAGTTGTAGTGTTAGAAGGAAGAGGAAGAAAAGGAAGAGGAGGAGGAGGAAGAGGAAAAGGTAGAGGAGGAGGAGGAGGATGCAGTCGAGTCATCCGTTGAATTGTTGTGTAATCGAGATTGGCAAGACGCGATTCGTCATGCGGACGATAAACAAAATTATTTAAAAGTCCCTTAAACATTCTACACACGACCCCACACACAACGGAGGTCAGTGTGTTCTCTCTATTGACAGCATTTTCAATTCGGTACAGGCGAACGATGATTTGTCGAGGAGGGGTGATTCGTAGGGGGTTACGAACTTAATTAGAAGGGAGTGAAAAGCGCTATACAAAGGTTTCTACGCAGCTACGTATGTACTATATAGGGCGCAGTTCAATAGCTATTCAAAGCCTAATAATAAGAACAATGAAGCCTGAGGGATCATATACATCGGGCGCTAAAAAACAACAACAACAACAACAACAGCAACAACAACAACAACAACAACAATAATAATAATAATAATAATAATAATAATAATAATAATAATAATAATAATAATAACAACAACAACAACAACAACAACAACAACAACAACAGCAACAACGATAGTAATAAAAAATGGTAATAATAATAATAATAATAATAATAATGTCGTCACCAGCGGAGTTGGAAGGTTGGAAATTATAGCGCTCCGCTATTTTCGCTAAATTCCGCGGATCGTCTTGTCTTTCGAGCGGGATTTTTATATAATCTGTTTTCGCTACGTCTCGTGATCCTGAATGTCATCTTATTTGCAACTGTTCGGCTCGGATGGGTTAGACAGATTACTTTTACTTTATAGCTGCTAGCCACGCTTTGAAAAATTTCGGAATATTCATATTTAGCAATCTGCAACGGCAAATCAGCTCTATATCTTTTAACGTCATAATACGTTGCCTAGCAACGCAGCAAAGACGCTCATTCATTTACATTCATTTGACGTAAAATCAGAAGTGTTGGCGGCCATTTACAGTCAGCCAACCGTCTCTTCTAACTTTTGCTACGCAGATTCAAAACACACGCGAAAACGGAGTCCTCGCATATCTCTCAAGCGGCCACTCAAGCCCCATCTAAGCATGGAAAAGCTAAGGGAACATGTAGTGTTTGCCATTCCATCCTCCTTCTACACAATAAGGATGGAAATCTACACAAACACGGTCCTAGAAAACAGCCATGCCCGGGTTCTAGCAAACCACCGCTCACACCAACATCTGCACATCGAGTCTTATTATCCGAAACAACTACGATTCTAGATGGAACCCCATCGCAATCCCAGTCTCAATCCACGGAAATTGGGCAAAGCTTCATCTTCTGCGACAACACAAACGCGGAAGATAAGACTAATCACACAACAGCGATAAAACATCCCGATCTACCGAATGGCCTCCTCAGACACATACCTAAGGGCGCAAGAACGGCAGCAGCACACCTTCTGACGGACATCATCGGGGGTATTCTACGTGAACCCTTGATCCCCAGCAGATGGCTGCGCCTTCTCTCCTTCGGTTCAGGAGCTCTCGAAAAACCAACCAGAGGTGGCAAGAGACACAATCTTACTCAACACATCAAATTGCAAATAGACACTTTCAAGAACGATTGGCAAACGTCCGCATCGCTCCTGTTTGGTCCGTATCGAGACAACGCAGTCGGAGGAAAACCAAGGAAGCAGCTTCTCGCTCACAACATCGCGGCCGCAGTAGCAGCCAAGCTAGAGGACGGCAATCTCAGCGCTGCGGCGCGCATTCTCTGCTCCGACGACACACCAGCTCCAATTAACGAGGAAACATTGGAGTTGCTCCGACTCAAACATCCATCGCCCCATGAACGAACTATTCCACATGAGAAGCCACAAGCAGACTCACTACAGGTCACGGAAATGCAAGTCCGTGACTCCATGCGATCCTTCCCGAAAGGCTCCTCTGGTGGACCAGATGGTGTGAGACCACAGCATGTCTTGGAACTACTCAATGACCAAGTCGCAGGCCCAGGGCTACTGAAAGCAGTGACGGCTTTGATGAATTTACTTCTGGCTGGAGTCTGCCCACAAGAGCTGCGTCCGATCATTTTCGGCGGTACACTGTTCGCCCTCAAGAAAAGTTCAGGGGGCCTTAGACCAATTGTCATTGGTTACTTGTGGCGCAGACTTGCCTCGAAATGTGCAAATGCTCACATAATCCCCTTGGTGGCGCCTCAATTATCCCCGAAACAACTGGGAGTCGGAGTTTCAGGAGGAATCGAAGCCGCGATTCATGCAACAAGAAGATTTTTGGAACAAACGAACGAAAACTCCATTGTCATAAAACTCGATCTAGCTAATGCTTTTAACAGTCTACATCGTGACAAAATGCTTTCCTCGTTATCAGAATGGTGCCCAGAACTATACGACTATTGCCATCTTTCGTATGCTGAGCCATCTATCCTGAAGTATGGCAGCTTCACTCTACAATCGCAAGAAGGCCCGCAACAGGGGGATCCTCTAGGTCCTGTCCTGTTTTGCCTGCCGCTTCAAGAAATTTTGTCTCATTTACAGTCACCATTAGCATTCGGATATTTGGATGATCTCACTTTGGGAGGCGCGCATGAGGTTGTTTGTGAGGACGTGGTGGCTATCACGGAAGGATGCGCCCGCTTGGGTTTAATGGTCAACAACTCAAAATGTGAGGTAATATCCAAAGACGCAGACATCACCCTGACGGAACCGGCGAACCAATTCAAACGCGTACATCCATCTTCAGCAGAGTTGCTTGGTGCACCACTTGCCTCTCAGGAAGCACTCACCAACACTTTAGACTGTATCGTTTCGAATTTGTCAAAAGCAATGGAAAAACTGGAGCAGATACCTAAGCAGGACGCTCTTCTGATACTGCGGTGCTCTATAGGCGCACCGAGGCTAATACATATTCTGCGGTGCACGCCCTGCTGCGACCACCCGGGTCTCATGAAATTCGATGAGGGGTTGCGCGCTGGCACTGAGAACATTCTAAATATAGCTCTATCGGACGATCAATGGTCACTCGCTACCCTGCCAATCAGGATGGGAGGTCTGGGAATTAGGAGAGCATCTTCGTTGGCACTTCCAGCTTTTTTAGCCTCAGCCGCAAGATCTCAACTCACCCAATCGCTCATCCTCGCCCTCACACAGGTTCCAGTCGACTCTATGTTGGAAACATTCAGAACCAGATGGCAACAGAACTCCTCGGAAGCGATTGAGTTCCCAGTTTCTGACAGCAAGCAGTCCTCGTGGGACATACCTCTTTTGTCAGCTGAAATATCGGAGATTACATCGCGAGCTCGTGACTCGTATGATCAGGCGAGACTAAATGCTATTCAAGCTCCACATGCTTCGGACTGGCTCTTTGCCCTTCCACTGGCAGCCCAAGGTTTACGACTTAGCGACGAGGAGATGAGGGTGGCAGTAGGCTTGAGACTTGGAGCTGTCATCTGCGCCCCACACGTTTGCACTTGTGGTACAATGGTTTCGGCCAGAGGCTCGCATGGTCTCTCTTGCTCACTTGGCTTCGGAAGACAAGCTAGACATTCCGCAGTGAACGAAATTGTGCTTCGTAGTCTCATCAGGGCAGGCATACCATCGATCAGAGAACCAGCTGGCCTCACTCGTCTCGATGGGAAAAGACCAGATGGTCAAACCCTCATTCCGTGGAAAAGTGGGCGTTCGCTTATTTGGGATGTGACCATTGTCGATACGCTGGCACCTTCGTACTTGACTGAGACTGCTGCAATGGCGGGCGGAGCTGCCGAAATAGCAGCTGCTAGGAAAAAGCTAAAATACGCGGAACTCCAGACAAGATACAGTTTTACTCCGGTTGCGATAGAAACGCTTGGACCTATGGACCAGGAGGGCCTGGCCTTCATCACAGAACTCGGTCGACGATTGTCACGCGTATCCGAAGACCCTCAAGAAACCTTCTTCCTATTCCAGAAGATATCAGCCACAGTTCAGCGATTCAACGCCATCGCATGCCTCGGCTCGACGAGGCAGTAGTACACTGTTTTTTGAGAAATATAATGATGATGTTGATAATAATAATAACAATAATAATAATAATAATAATAATAATAATAATAATAATAATAATAATAATAATAATAATAATAATAATAATAATAATAATAATAATAATAACGCCTCTCGCTGACAATACAGAGGTTTAACGCAATTGCTTTCAGAGGCACTTTCGCAAGCCTGGAAGCAGACGTGGCAATAATATGGTAGCAGCAGAAGCATTGGTAGTAGTGGTATATCTGCAGAAATAAAATAGCAACAGCAACAGCAGTGTGTGTGTGTGTGTGTGTGTGTGTGTGTGTGTGTGTGTGTGTGTGTGTGTATGCGTGTGCAAGTGTGTGCTGCACGTGATTGACGCCAGCCAACTCTATACATGGACCACGCGTTATTCGCTTCGATATGTGTGAACTGACATTGAACCGACCTAATTCTGCTCTCGGTCTTCTTCCTACGACTAACCTAGCTGCACTGAATGAAGGTCGTCTGCAGACACTTAGGAAACACCGGAAGTACGTCATGTATCTACATCAACAGGCGTACACTAGGTGAAAAAAGAGCGTGTTGGAAGATGACTTCTTACCTGATGAGGTGGCGCAACTATCTGACAAATCGCACAGCATTGGAGAGCGGAAACTGCGGCTGCAGATAGAATTGTCTCTCGTATAATATAAGATGGCTGCTGCTGCTGCTGCTGCGATTGATACGGAAGAGCCGAACGACGATTGGCGGAGAACGACGACTACGGATCGACTTTGACGACTGCCCGATCAGTGTATATATATATTTATTATATGTATATTATATGTATATGTATTATATGTATATACATGTATGTGTGTTCCCAGTAAAACGAACGGACAGCTTTATAACAGCGTATGTAGGCTACTCGAGCGAGTATATGTAAGTCTTATATTATTGGAAATGCATGCATGTATAGTTGTATACCCAATGTACATGTATGTATAAAGCGACTTTTCAGAGTAGCCTACAATCAGGCGCTCCAACGTGCGAAGAATTGTCTATTGTTTACTAGATAAATTCAATATAAAAGTTTGATTATTTTTGTGTTGCTTTGTAGTAGTTGTACATAAGATTTTATAATTATATGTTTCAGTTATGAATGTTATAATTTGTTCACAATTTTTTTTATAGATAATATGTGTATGTGTATTTTTTACATTTTCTGCTGCACGGTTCTACAGTTGCTTCAAATTCAGATGATGGTCTAAGTCTACTAAACATAATTATGTCCATGTCTACGTATTCGAGTGCAAGCATGTAAGAGGGCCTCATATTACTAGCGGCATCTTGCGCCATTGCACTCCCCATCGTATTTTGAGCACCTGATGCAAGTGCTATAGGCCTAATTTATAAGTGAAATCCTTCGCGATGATCAGTGCCACATGAAATCTGCGTCAAGTGAAATCTTATTACCGTAATTAGATCTTACTAATCTAGCCCTGTACGTGTTGATCTAATAGTTTAATCTTTATCAGATTAGACGTTTATAACACAAAACCTGCAAGTGTCAGGCTTTGCAGTCAATTCATGGAAGTCCTTTTCAAGAGCGTTCATATTATAGCACTGAATGGTTTCTGGTGTGCATGCTGTTTTCAAGCAGTCCATCGTAGGACGTTCGATCGGTCGGCTTGACGAACCGATCAGTCTGCGTGCCGGTCACGGAGGAGGCTGGTACTGATGCTGGTGGTGGTGCCGGTGCCATGGCTTGGACCAGAGCATCACTGGTCCAGGTTGAAATGCGAAGGAGGCCGTCGAAAGATGCGGTGCCTGCACGCGCCTATAGATAGCCAATATTGTGCGGGGCATCACAGTAGAGCATCAATGGGGGAGCGAGGAGGGGAGGGGAGGAGAAGGAAGGAAATAGGAGAAGGACGGAAGGAGTGAGCGACGGAGAAGTGAGTGAAGAATGACGTCATTATGATGACAACGACGCGGCAGCAAGGCTGACGTCAAGTTGCACTGCAGTGTCATCGAGCATGGGCGCCTGTAGATTTTTTGTAGGAGTGGGTGGGGGAACAAAACTACCAAAACGCAATGGCCACGGTTTCATTTTTTTGCAATTGATGAGAATGCACTGGAAGGTATTAAAAGCATGGGCATGTCTCATGTAGGCCTGTAGGGCATTACATGTGAAATTTCAAAAAATAAATTTAAAACAATAATTATAGGGTCACACAAAAAATTATAATGATAGTGGCATCATCATCATCATCATCATCATCATCATCATCATCATCATCATCATCATCATCATCATCATCATCATCATCATCATCATCATCATCATCATCATCATCATCATCATCATCATCATCATCATCATCGTCGTCGTCGTCGTCGTCGTCGTCGTCGTCGTCGCCGTCGCCGTCGCCGTCGCCGTCGCCGTCGCCGTCGTCATCGTCATCGTCATCGTCATCTTCATCGTCATCCATCGTCATCATCATCATCATCATCATCATCATCATCATCATCATCATCATCATCATCATCATCAATCATCATCATCATCATCATCATCATCATCATCATCATCATCATCATCATCATCATCATCATCATCATCATCATCATCATCATCATCATCATCATCATTCAATTATACATCATCATAATTCCAGAAGACTATTTGCTTATACTCTGTGAACATAATTATGAACATGATTAGAATTTTTTGTTATCATTTAAAATTAAATTACTCATTGTTATTTTGTGTTTCATTAGTAGGCCTATGATTTGCGCCTTTGCGCAAACAACTTAGTTGAAAGTAGTTAATAAAAATGGTGTAAATTTTCCAAAGGGGAATTGTCTCAGATCTCTTGCCCATATGGGCCTTTACCCATGTCTATAAATATCTTCGATTTTCCTTTGGTCAATAGTCAATATGCCTGTCCGATCGTTTATTTCTTTCTGTGAGTACGATTATATCTTGTGTCTATAAGGCCGGCTGGTTTGGAAATTGGAGGGGGAACGAGTAAACTCATGGGTAATCTAGCCTAATATATTTGAGGAGCCACTGTTTACGGAAAAAAGCCATTAAAATTGGCCAATTGAAAACTCAATTAGGGATTTAGAATTAGGTTAAGGAATTGAGGTTAGCCTATACAATATCGTCGATCTCCAAATATATTTGACTTACATGTAGTTCCTAACTATAGGCCACACTCGTTGATCACGGCACCTTGGTGGATCGGTGTACAGCACCTTGGTGGACGGGTGCACAACACCTTGGTGGATCGGTGCATAGCACTTCGTGAACCTGTGCACAGCAACTTTGTGGATCGGTACACAGCACCTCGTTGGATCGGTGCGCAGCACCTTGGTGGATCGGTGCATACCACCTTCGTAGGACCGGTGCACAGCACCTTGGTGGATCGGTGTACAGCACCTTTGTGTGGATCGGTGCACAGCACCTTTGGGGATCGATGCACAGCACCTTAGTGAATGGTGCACAAGACCTTGGTGAATGGTGCACAGCACCTTCCACAGCACCTTTGTGGATCGTGCATAGCACCCTGGTGGATCGGTGCACAGCACCATCGTGGAATAGTGCACAGCACCTTTGTGGATCGGTGCATAGCACCCTGGTGGATCGGTGCACAGCACCATCGTGGATCGGTGCACAGCACCTTTGTGGATCGGTGCATAGCACCCTGGTGGATCGGTGCACAGCACCTTCGTGGATCGGTACACAGACCTTTGTGGACCGGAGCACAGCACCTTTGTGGATAGGTGCACAGCACCATGTTGGATCGGTGCACAGCACCTTGATGGATTGATGCATAGCACCTTCGTGGACCGGTGCACAGCACCTTAGTGAATGGTGCACAGCACCTTGGTGAATGGTGCACAGCACCTTGGTGGATTGGTCTCAGCACATTCGTGGGCCGGCGCACAGCACCTTTGCGGACTGGTGCACATAACCCTGGTGGATCGGTGCACAGCGCCTTCGTGGATCAATCCTTATTGTCAGTGATCTAGAAACTTTAAAACACCAAGATTCAAATAACTGTGAATACAGGCAAATAACTGAGCAAGCTAAATGCAAGTTCAAGAAAGATTGAGGATCAGTTAACTGGACACCAGTCTCTAGGGTCTGTGATGAAAATGATCCCTCCTTGGCATACAACTTGTTTTTGGATAAATACAAAAGTTTGTATGACCTAGCATTCCCCATTAGGCCTATACGTCCAGATGGGAAGAAGGGTAGAAACTATAAACAACCCTGGATGACTCCTGCCCTACTTAAGTCTTGTCATAAGAAATCCAGGCTTTATCGAAATTATCTTAAAAATCCCACTGCTGCTAACAAAACTAAATTTACTGTTTACAGGAACAAATTCAAGCAAACAAGTGTAACGCCCGCCCCCACCGTCCTATCCGGAGTCGCCACTTCCGGATCATCGTACGGTAAGGGGGCCGCGTGCTGTTGTGGGTCATGGTCATGGTCCTGAGATATGGATCGAGGAAAAGAGGAGGGAACTCTCGGGTTCAAATCCAACCGATGGAATGATTGCCAACCATCTCGGCTGCCAAGCTCTCTATATGAGATTGGATCCTTGTGGGCCAGACGCTCACTTCTGCGCAGCGTGCCCAGGTGGGTGAACTCTTTAGGCCTAGCGCCTGAAGACTCTGCCAGACTGATGGTCGACTGGTAAGGCACGTCCGCGATGGTAATAGCGGTGGACTCCAGTCCAGAGTTCGAACCCACAACAGATCTTGGGACAGCCGATGCCTCGAGTCGCTCTAAGCGTGTCACAACCTCCGTTAGCACTTCTCTAACATTGGAGTGCACAGCCGAAATTTCCTCCCTTACATCTGACCTTACCGAGGCAATCGCATCTTGTGTATCCCTAACATTTGACTCTACCGAGGCAATCGCATCTTGTGTGTCTCGGGCATGTGACTGCATGGATGAATGCATGGAAGTTATAGCCTCCATTACAACCTCCAGAGATGAGGGAGGCCTAGACGGCTGTGAAGGTGTTACAGGTCTACTTTCTTCCATGGCGCAATATGAATTAGGTCTACAGGTAATTCTATCACTATCAGTGAACAAAGTCAGTAATTTCAGTAATGTTTCTTATTATAGTCCATCAATTGAATCCTCAATCAACAACAACCACATTCAAAGTAATCAATCAATTACGTAACCAACTTCGATTACACTCAATGCAAACAATAAACAAAGTCAGATATTTTAACTAATAGCTTCTTGTTATGATCAAAGACATTCAATGCAAACACACTTGGACCGGAGTAAAGCTAAGTTAATCCCCGATTTACTTTCAAGTCCCTCGGCCAATTTAAAAGTAGCCCAAAGTTAAAGAACCGATCACCCTAAAACCCCTCCACTCGTACCTCATGTCCAGATAAAGAGAGTCCATCGTGACATGGCGCGAAGAACGGCGTTGACATGTTCTTCTCCAGGATCTGACCCGATGATGAAGCCCGAGTGCGAATCTTGCCGACGAGAATCAGCCGCAATGATCCATCACTTCAGTCTTGTTCGTTCAAAGTTCTGACCGTTTTCGTCTTATATACCTATACTTTATATTAACTATAAAACATCTTGTTCTTTCTTGAGTTCCGACAGCGTCCACTTTAAACAAGAGACATCTTCTTCCTTCAACGTTCTGGCTGCTTCTGACTTAAACACGAATACGTCTTCTCTCCTCAAAGTTCCGATCGAGTCTGACTTAACACGAAAACGTCTCTTCTCCGTCGAAAACGTCTTCTGCCTTCAACACGACTTCTACCTGCAAAGTTCTGACCGCACCTCTGCGTCTCACCTCTTCCACGTCTCTGCGTGTTCTGCCTTCAGTGCTCCTAGGACGTGATTCACGTCAACAACACAAGTCCCGGATGAAACTGAACTGCGCAGTTTCCCAGCTAGCCTTCGGCACATAGACTCAGCTTCAATTTCCGCACACGTGGCCCTCCCTCTCCCTTCGAGGCGTTAATCTAACGTCGCAATTTCGACACGTGCGAGTGTCGTGTGACAGAGTCTTAGTCTTCTTCTCTTTACCTCTCCCTTATCTCATGTCCGTCTGGCTGTATTGCCCTCACTCTCCATCAGGCATCGGTACGTGGGCGGATTGTCCTTTTCCGTCCGTCTATCTTACCCCTCTCTTATCTGCCTGAATGTATCGCTTTGACACTCTGCATCATGCCGCTTGGTCGTCCGAAAATATCGCTGATGGCAGTCATTCAACTTCACCTCCTCCTTTCGGCTACAGCTCCCAGCTGCAGGGCGAGACGGGGAAGTTGATTCAACGGAGGCTTGCCAAAAACATCGACTGCGATTGTCGGTCGTTGAGATTCGAGTCAGACACGATATCAGAAATAAAATAATATTACCCGAGAACAGGCGCTCTATAAATGAAAAGATGGCGGATCCAAAATGGCGACCAGAAATTATAACCCAAATTATATGCCGCGTTACACTATTCACCCCCCACCCTTATTTCGGAATTTATTTAATTGGACGAATATATTCTGAAATGCGTAAATAAGGCCGTACTCTGGTCTGTACATCACGAGTTCAAAATTATATGCAAAGAACAAAATTAAGCACTGAACGGTCATCGCTGATCACGCTTCAGCGCTCAAAACTCATTACAAGCGAAAGAAATAGAAGAATTAATATGGTAGTTATATAGCCAGTCGTTGTTTTTCAAGAGTTCCGTCAAAATTTATCAACATTTATGTCCTTACAGGCTACTTTCAGTTCAGTCATACACTAGCGATTGTATGGTCAACGGGGACTCAAGCCACAGACAGAAATATAATTCGATCACATACATGTAGATCATTAACGTTACCGCTAAGCTATTTCATACCATGGTGTCTATATTACCACGAGACTCTTCCAGGCATCAGTTGTGTATCAGGCCACATTATGGCATACTAGCAACTTACCAAGTCTAACCACCGCGTCGCTAAAGGCCACATTTACCCAAGACCCATAAGCTTATCACGATAGTATCAGGTCTACCTTTAAAGACATACCATACAGTGTAACCTAGGTCTCTGTTTAGCTCATATTATTATAACTCTGTCTGTCGGCTATCACCACGGTCTACCTCAAAGAAACCAGCTTAAAACTTCAACCTAGTAGTTAATAGGCCTACCTATCCTCAAGACAGGTCATTACTTAATTAAAATATGCCACTTTAGTTAATCTATCCTCAGGTCAGTTTATTATTTATATAGCGCAATGACAGTCCTTATTATGTCTATATACGGCAAGGCATTATTGAAATTCTCCATCACTGCAATGCAAATGTAAATTTCAATCACAACTGCAAATGTTCATCAGGCAATCTGTCATACTACTATTAATGCACAATTTAAGCAGTCACAAGCAGGCATCATACAATATAGCCATACAGATACAATACGAATATGAATCACCATTTATGCATTCATTAGCGAACATCGTATTATGCAGTACACAAACATGAGAATTCCTTCACATGGAAAAATAAAAATGTATCATCAAAATCAAACCAGTGTTACAAGCGAGTTCCTGTCCTTCCAAATGACGGCCGCAACGATCTTTACGGATAGATACCCATATGGTGCCAAGTCCCAGACGGATGACTTCCGGTCGGTTCCTCAAGCGTTCTCCAGTTGTGGTCGTCGGAAGACCCGTTGCGGAGGGGGCATCCGCGTAAAAGATGGAAGCGGCTGTCACAGTAGAAGCAGCGGCGCTCCTCTCCTGGCGAGTTCCGGCCATCGTCTCGCCTCCCCGTCTGATTCCATCCGTTTCCTTGGTTCCCGCTCGGCGCTGGAGCGGAACTCCGTACAGCGTTCACACGACCGACGATCGGGTTGCCCGGAGTATCGCTCCCGAGTTGTCCCTGGTTGTCGTTCCGGGCAGCCTGCTGCTGTCGGAATGGACAGTCGCGCGCGATGTGGTTCGTTGCGGAACATTCGAAGCATCTCCGCGCAAATCGTCCAGCTTCCGGTTCCGCCGCCTGTCGGTACTTGCACGTAGAACTCAAATGTCCGAGTTGATGACATAGGAAACACCGTAGAGTTCCCCGTCCGTTACCTCTATTGTTATTCGACCATTCGTTTCTGGTTGACTCGTTCTGACCCCTCCATGGCTCGCGATTGTCGTATCTGACCTGTGGCGCCGACCATGGTTGTCGCTCTTTCTTCTGCAGTTGTTCTACTTGCCTCTTCACTTGCTCCAACTGTCGTTCCAGATCTTTCACTTTCGAATCCTCTTCTTTAATCGCATTGATTCGCCCCTGTCGTCGTTCGTGCTGTTCGTGGCCGCCGGCTTCTGCTTTTTGATACCCGTCTAGTCGCATCGCTACCTTGTAAGCTTCATCCAATGATTTTGCCTCTCGCTCACGGATCTTAAGAGCGAGAGTTCGATCTCTGAGGGCATCCAGGAATGCTCGAACAGCAATTGCCTCGCTGTGGACAGTCGAGGAGCCCGGATACGCTCGTGATGTCAACCGGCGAATGTCGTCCACCACCGATCCCATATCTTCATCAGGCTTCTGCTTTCTGGTGCTGAGCTGTGTCTGAAACAAGGCTTGTTGCTCGGCATTCCCATATCTCTCTCGCAGTCGCTGGACCAGCGCCGTCCAGGTGTCCAAACTGTCTGCGTTTGTCTCACTTAGCAAGTTCGTTGCTGGTTCGACCAAAGCGACAACAAATTGGTTTAGCTTTTCCTCCTCAGACCAGCCGTTGTTTTTTGCACAAACGGAGAATCTGCGAAGAAAGATTTCGACATCGGTCTTCCCGCTGTACGAACCGAGTTTTAGCCATTGCTTTGGCTTTGGAGCAGGGGTCGATGACGATTTCACCTCGCCAACTTTAGGTGTTGCAGACGCGGTCGGTTCAGGCTCCTTCGCGGTTCCACCCAAGCTGGTAGACGGTAATTCCAGGTCGCCGGTCGTTTGTGTCGCGACGGTGGTCATCGGGACGGTTCGGATCAGGCCAACCAAAACATTGGAAGACGCAGGTGTTTTATCGACGCCAGTTGTTTCAATCCTCACCGGAAGTGTCGGCTTCAGTAGTGATGAACAAGGCGGTTCGATGCCACGGCCGAATCCGAAATTCTGGGCACCGAGGCAGGAGCTCATTCTCGCCGATTCCACGATGGGTGGCCACCGGGGAAAGATGTCGTCGCTTGGTCGAAGCGGGTCGGGACAGCGGAGCGGGTCGAGCCAAACCCGGTTGTCGCTGTGTTCGTAGAACGCGCTCGGAGCGTAGTTCGGAGCAGGAGGCATCCTCGATACGTGTGGATTGTCGAGGCGGACACTCGGCTGCATCCTGTCGATCGTCGCCATCGCTGTTGGTCCAAGGTGAAGGTCGGGTCGAGCGTAGTTACGACCAACCATGGTCGAAGTCGTTCTGCCGTCGAAAGCGCTGTCGGGCATTGAGGTCGGCATTCCCGACGTTGATTGCCGAATGTCGACCGGGTTCATCGCTGTTTCTGCTCTTTGTCGACCGACGTCTGCGAGCGACGCTTGCATCCTCCATTGCGGATTAGGTCGAGGATATTCGACATGAGGAAGCGACGAAAAGGCCAAAGGAACTGGATTAGCCTTATCACCCCCCTCCCGTGGCAATTGATTGGCGATCGGTTTACTTATTTCTAAGTCCCTAAACTCCGGTTGCAGTGCTGTTTGCATTCTGTTATCAATTATTTTAACAGTTTTAGGTCTAGCTTCCATCATCCTGCTGATTTCAATGTCCACACTACCTTCATCAGACATAATTTCCACATTATCAGCAAATTCCCTTTCCTTCCTTCGTTCAAAAGATATTGCCATTTCTCCTCTCCTAGCATAGTCAGTTGCCTCTTCTGACCTATTTTCACCAAAATCCCTAGAACCAATTTGTACCAGTACCTCACTTCTGGTACCAATTGTAACGCCCGCCCCCACCGTCCTATCCGGAGTCGCCACTTCCGGATCATCGTACGGTAAGGGGGCCGCGTGCTGTTGTGGGTCATGGTCATGGTCCTGAGATATGGATCGAGGAAAAGAGGAGGGAACTCTCGGGTTCAAATCCAACCGATGGAATGATTGCCAACCATCTCGGCTGCCAAGCTCTCTATATGAGATTGGATCCTTGTGGGCCAGACGCTCACTTCTGCGCAGCGTGCCCAGGTGGGTGAACTCTTTAGGCCTAGCGCCTGAAGACTCTGCCAGACTGATGGTCGACTGGTAAGGCACGTCCGCGATGGTAATAGCGGTGGACTCCAGTCCAGAGTTCGAACCCACAACAGATCTTGGGACAGCCGATGCCTCGAGTCGCTCTAAGCGTGTCACAACCTCCGTTAGCACTTCTCTAACATTGGAGTGCACAGCCGAAATTTCCTCCCTTACATCTGACCTTACCGAGGCAATCGCATCTTGTGTATCCCTAACATTTGACTCTACCGAGGCAATCGCATCTTGTGTGTCTCGGGCATGTGACTGCATGGATGAATGCATGGAAGTTATAGCCTCCATTACAACCTCCAGAGATGAGGGAGGCCTAGACGGCTGTGAAGGTGTTACAGGTCTACTTTCTTCCATGGCGCAATATGAATTAGGTCTACAGGTAATTCTATCACTATCAGTGAACAAAGTCAGTAATTTCAGTAATGTTTCTTATTATAGTCCATCAATTGAATCCTCAATCAACAACAACCACATTCAAAGTAATCAATCAATTACGTAACCAACTTCGATTACACTCAATGCAAACAATAAACAAAGTCAGATATTTTAACTAATAGCTTCTTGTTATGATCAAAGACATTCAATGCAAACACACTTGGACCGGAGTAAAGCTAAGTTAATCCCCGATTTACTTTCAAGTCCCTCGGCCAATTTAAAAGTAGCCCAAAGTTAAAGAACCGATCACCCTAAAACCCCTCCACTCGTACCTCATGTCCAGATAAAGAGAGTCCATCGTGACATGGCGCGAAGAACGGCGTTGACATGTTCTTCTCCAGGATCTGACCCGATGATGAAGCCCGAGTGCGAATCTTGCCGACGAGAATCAGCCGCAATGATCCATCACTTCAGTCTTGTTCGTTCAAAGTTCTGACCGTTTTCGTCTTATATACCTATACTTTATATTAACTATAAAACATCTTGTTCTTTCTTGAGTTCCGACAGCGTCCACTTTAAACAAGAGACATCTTCTTCCTTCAACGTTCTGGCTGCTTCTGACTTAAACACGAATACGTCTTCTCTCCTCAAAGTTCCGATCGAGTCTGACTTAACACGAAAACGTCTCTTCTCCGTCGAAAACGTCTTCTGCCTTCAACACGACTTCTACCTGCAAAGTTCTGACCGCACCTCTGCGTCTCACCTCTTCCACGTCTCTGCGTGTTCTGCCTTCAGTGCTCCTAGGACGTGATTCACGTCAACAACACAAGTCCCGGATGAAAACTGAACTGCGCAGTTTCCCAGCTAGCCTTCGGCACATAGACTCAGCTTCAATTTCCGCACACGTGGCCCTCCCTCTCCCTTCGAGGCGTTAATCTAACGTCGCAATTTCGACACGTGCGAGTGTCGTGTGACAGAGTCTTAGTCTTCTTCTCTTTACCTCTCCCTTATCTCATGTCCGTCTGGCTGTATTGCCCTCACTCTCCATCAGGCATCGGTACGTGGGCGGATTGTCCTTTTCCGTCCGTCTATCTTACCCCTCTCTTATCTGCCTGAATGTATCGCTTTGACACTCTGCATCATGCCGCTTGGTCGTCCGAAAATATCGCTGATGGCAGTCATTCAACTTCACCTCCTCCTTTCGGCTACAGCTCCCAGCTGCAGGGCGAGACGGGGAAGTTGATTCAACGGAGGCTTGCCAAAAACATCGACTGCGATTGTCGGTCGTTGAGATTCGAGTCAGACACGATATCAGAAATAAAATAATATTACCCGAGAACAGGCGCTCTATAAATGAAAAGATGGCGGATCCAAAATGGCGACCAGAAATTATAACCCAAATTATATGCCGCGTTACACAAGGAAGGCAGCTGAGAGGCTTTATTATACAAACAAATTTTTGGCTTGTGAAAATAATCTAAGGAAAACGTGGGCAACAATAAAAAATCTAATAAATAAAAATGAAACATTCCAAAGCCCTAACTCATTTACTATAGATGGTCTTGAGATTAAGGACAAAAAATTAATTGCAGCAAGCTTTAATGATTATTTCACAGAAATTGGTCCTAAATTAGCCACAGAAATTGGGAACAGTAAGTGTAATTATAAGGACTTTCTCACGGAATCTTCTCCTAACTCAATGGGCATACAATTAACCACACCAACCGAAGTGATCTCGCTTGCCAGTACAATTAGAGACACTCACTCTTGCGGTGAGGATGGAATTGATCCACATGTAGCCAAGTTTACTATTGATGAAATCTCAATTCCTCTTGCACGTATTATTAATTGCTCCATTTTAACAGATAGTGTTCCAAATAAACTAAAAATTGCAAAGGTGATACCCATTTTTAAGACAGGAGAGTCCAATAAACTTAGTAATTATAGGCCTATATCAGTATTACCCTATTTTTCCAAATATTTTGAAAAAATAATGCATATGAGACTAACAAATTACCTGGAATCAAAAAAGACGATAACTAACAGCCAATATGGTTTCAGAACAGGTCACTCCACATTCATGGCGCCATTAGAAATGCATAAAAAAATTACAGAGGCTATTGATAATAAGCTATTCTCGATCGGGATATTTTTTGACTTATCCAAAGCCTTCGACACTGTCGATCATAAGATTCTGATTGGTAAACTTGAGCACTATGGTGTCAGAGGGATTGCACTTGCATGGTTCTGTGACTATCTTCATAACAGAAAACAATATGTCTCATATGATAATCATCTCTCGGAGCAATTGAGTATCAGATGTGGAGTGCCACAAGGGTCGATATTAGGTCCACTGCTATTTCTGATATACATAAATGACATTACAAATTCTTCATCAAACTTTCGTTTCATAATTTTTGCAGATGATACCAATGCATTTCTATCTGATAAATCTCTTGAATTGTTGTATGCCAGAGCGGGCAAGGAATTGGATTGTCTTTCTGAATGGTTTAAGGCCAATAAATTATCCTTAAACTTATCTAAAACTAATTACATTATATTTCGTTCCAAAAATAAAATCCTCCCGATCCTTAATACTGGTATCAAAATTGATAGCAAAGAAATTACCCAAGTCGCTACTACAAAATTTCTAGGTGTCTATGTTGATGAACACTTGACTTTCAATGACCATGTTTCAATAATAGCTTAAAAAGTTGCTAAAAACGTTGGGATCATCTACCGTATTCGACATGTGTTACAGAGACCTATCCTGATCAACCTGTATAACACTCTTATTCTTCCTTACTTCTCCTATTGCAATATTATCTGGGCCTCAAACTATCACTCTCACTTGACCAGACTAATTCTACTTCAGAAGCGTATTGTTCGGATTATTTGTGGTCTTAGATATAATGAATGTACCTCTACATACTTTAGTAAACTTAGAATATTGTCATTGTCAAATATAAATGAGTTGCAGATTGGGACATTTATGTATAGATTTAAACATAAGTTATTACCGGAATCGTTTACTAAATACTTCCACTGTAATATGGATGTTCACAGTCACTACACCAGATCCTGTAATAAATACCATAAAGATTTTGCACGTACTAAAACTAGGCAGTTTTGTATCTCATATCGTGGACCCTGTGTGTGGAATTCTTTACCTGTTTTTTTGACTAATGTGCCTACTGTAGGAATATTTAAAAGAGAATTTAAACAGCATCTAATTGGGTTGAAATAAAGACATTTTTGACAGATATTGATATAACTTTGAAGATATTTTGGTTGCTGCTTGTTCATCGTTGCTACCTACTTAAATTCAGTGAAATTTCAAATTGGGTTCCCTGGCAGCGGAGCATTCTTGCTCCTTTAGGGATGACCCTTTGACACCGAGAAGAAAGTTTGCGGGTAGACACTGTGTTTGTTTGTTTGTTTATTTTTATTTCTATAAAACTGCTTTAATCTATTGATGCTGTGATGCTCTGTTGATATTGGTGTCAATAAAATGTCTTGAATTGAATTGAATGCACAGCACCTTGGTGGGTCGGTGCATAGCATCTTTGAGGATCAGTGCACAGCACCTTGGTGAATCGGTGCACAGTACCTTGGTGGATTGGTCTCAGCACATTCGTGGGCCGGCGCACAGCACCTTTGCGGACTGGTGCACATAACCCTGGTGGATCGGTGCACAGCACCTTCGTGGATCGATGCACAGCATCTTGGTGGACCGGTGAGACTGGTGCAAAGCACCTTGGTGAATCGGTGCACAGCACCTTGGCAATTTCAAATGTTGTCAGACATCCTTTCGCTGTTCAAAATTAATGAGGATGATAATTTCTGTTATAAGAATAATTACATTGCGATTTGCGAATCATTTCTTTTTCATTCGATGATCTACTGCATCTCCTCAGTTTGGGAACTGTCTTCTTTCGACATCTTCGACATCTTTCGTCGTTTTTTCTCATCGTTTTCTCGTGCGCTTCTGATTTCGTCGACTTTATCATCTTCTCCGTCTGCAGCCTGCAACATTTTCACCACCTTATGATTCGTGTTTTCCAAGTTTGACATCACGAGTTCACGAGTTCGTGATTTAGGTCACTCGTCTTTTTCGTCCCTTTACGATGACGTCATATTTTGGAATTGTGACGTCACGAGGCTTATGTATAAAAAACGCAATCACAACGGATCCAGTAATATCTTTGCCACGACTTCATTCATTCAAAGAATTTATATAGCGCCCGTCACAGAAGTCCACTCACACTTTAGACCAATTCTATTTTGCACGGATTTGTTTGACATTACATCCTTAAGAAAATTGTGTGTTCTCGCGCGACTTTGTCGGTACTACTTTCATGGACTGTTTTAACCGGACTTTTCGACGGGGCTATTAGGCCTATATGTCGCTGAGCGATTATGATGGGGCTGCTTTGTCGGCGGGTGATTATGACGGGGCTGTATTGATGGGGCTATTTTGACCAGGCTATATTTTGACGGTTGCCATTATGCCATATATAATATAATTATATGCGTGTTGTCATCCACTGGTTTCCAATCAGCGGTGCCTCCTGACAGGATCTTCTCTATCGTCTGGCACTGGCACTGGCACCATGGCATGCACTATACTTCTGTGCCGAGCACACGTCCATTTCCGGGCGTTCTTGCAATCTCACCACATCGGCCTATTATACGCACTCATGTACGTATACCTTTCTTTGTATGTGCACTTGTTATACCCCTTCAAGATTCCTACTCAGAAGCGCTCCCAACTACAGACACCGATTCGGAGTTTCACGCTGAAGCGCTGAGCATTTGCGAGTCTCCACTCGCAATAATTGCTCAGCGCTTCAGCTTGAAACTCCGATTTTCCAAGGTTCCTACACGGTGGCTTGATGTGGATTCGAACCTGCAACCCCCCGGCTGCAAGGCAACGAAACATACCCACTACACCACCGCGCCCCACAGCATCGTATCCATGAATTGCCGATCATGGATACGATGCTGTGGGTTCTTGTACGTGCGTGAAACTGTGAATCCATGATTCTGATTTTCATTTATTTATGCTAAAAAGACAGGATTTAAAGAAGATTGTGATTTGTAATTGAGCAGGAAAATCCATCGTGATCATTATCTAGGAATTAATGATACACGATTCATGTACATTTGTGATTTGATAGAGGTACGTAAAACAGATTTGGACAAACGAATTACAGCATAGAATAGGAAACGCCTTGACAAGCTTTTACTCCATCTGTTTAATCCGAGTAAGTCCAATGTACCAATACATGTTTTTGTTGTCATCGTTAGCATATAGAGAGATGAGAACGATAGGCTTCTATGCCTAATTGTCCATTGTAGGCCTATACCATACATGTATCTATATTGCGACATAACCTTATAATTCTCAGCCCCCGAAGTAGGAGCCCAAAGTATGGCTTTCTAATTGTTTAAAGACCTATCATCGCCTTGCAACGTCTCAAAAATAGACAGGAACAGCCCCGGTTGTACAGGACATTGAATCATGAGCAATAGTCGAAGAGCAGTAACACTATGCCTGCCACATTCGGTCCATATCTGAAATTAATTAATTGACTTGTATGGGTGTCTTTTAATTTTACCCCATCACTCCCTCAAGAGTTCAGGTGTAATTAAAGAGAACGACAACAACGTCGTTCCCTGCTTCTTTATATATACTCGTCTGGCAGGTTCTATCCCTCGATTGGATAAACAAGGCACGTCTATAAATATGTAGCATGTCTGACGTTAACATAACACTGTAATGTGGTCATATGAATGCAGACAACGCACAGATAATTATTTGCCCTGAATAAGTCACCTTCGCTGCTTGTCGATCCATGCAGTTAGTCTCTTATAAGCGCCGTGGGAGGGGTGGTGGGTGGGAGGGGTGGGGTGGGGTGAGGGGAATTTTCACGAAAATCATAATTTCACGGGTGGCGGTACTGGTGGAGGTCGGAGTGTGGTGGGGTGGGGGAAGGGGTGGGAATGGAGGGATTTGTCCCAAACCCGAATTTCATGGGTGGCGTTCCGGTGGAGGTTGGAGTGTTTTGGGGTGTTGCGGGCAGGGCCGTCTTATCCAGTAGGCACAGTAGGCACTGTGCCTAGGGCCTACGAACGTACCAGGGGCCTACGAAATCCTGAAAAAATATATTTAAAAATAAATGCAGTGATTGGTCAATGACCGGAAAAAACAAACAGAAAACGAAAACTTGCAAATTTAATAATATTATTTTAACGAGCTAACTTTTTTAAGGCTAGAGTTAGCTAATGAAACAGTAACATTGGCTAAGCTATATTATGTTAACTTTGCGGTTCCTTGCATTCGCGAAATCGCTTATAACGTCTTCGAATATCATTTCTCGCATTAAGCCATTTTCAATTGAAAGTAATGCAAAGGAGGATAATCGTGCCTGTCCCATTGTTGACCGAATGTAATTTTTTTATAATTTTCAGTTTCGAAAAAGAATGTTCACCTTCACAACTTGTTCCAAAAATAGAAAGATAAATTCGAAAAGCAATATTGACATTTGGAAAACTGGAGACCAGCTTGTCAGCTATTTGTGACCTAATCATTTAAGCTACAGATTTATTGGTTTCTCAAATCCAGACTCGTGTTTCCTCTTATAACGATCAGACATTTTTTTTAGAAATTTGTATTTATAATTTAATAAATTAAAATTTAAAAAGCGATGGCGATTTTTCATTAGAATTTAGACCGAAACGCCGCTAACCGAAAGTCGAAAATCCGAAACCGGAAATATTACATTTAGCGGATATCGAAAATAAATATTACAAAAAGTAGATTGAGATTTAAAATCAAAACTAAATGCGTTCACAAAACATGGTTCAGCATAATTTTAAGAAATAATGTCAATGCGTTGCAATTTGAATTAATACAGAGTTGAGTTGGATAGGCCCTGGGGGCCTACGAATAGATTAATATGCAAAAGTGCCTACAATGACCATAAGACGGCCCTGGTTGCGGGGTTGGATGTGGATATATTTGTCCAGAATGCATTTCCACAGTTTTTAGCTTTTCACTCAAAACCTTCACTACTGTGTCCGTCTCGGCATCGGACACGCAGTGGAGGGGTTCGCGAATCTCTGCCACCATGGGGGCCAGGGTGGGGGCCAAAAACACTCATTTTCCCTGCTGGTCTTTGCCCTCACAGGCTTATCACTGCACTTTTCTTTCGGTCCCATACACAAGTGGAGGTCGGGAGTGGAGTGGGAATGGGTGGAGGGGGTTGGAGGGGAATTGGGGGGTGTGGGGTGGGGTGGGGGTGGGGCGGAGTGGGATGTTGGGTGGGGAGTGACCGTTTGGGTGAAGTCTGAGCAGGATCCATCCTGTAGAAGGAAAGGCAAAAATTCAAAACAAGACACTGTCATAATAGCATCATTCTGCTTCCGTAATAACAGAAGTTTAAAAAATATTCGAAAGGTTTTATCGGTTTTGATCACAAACAGTTGGAAAAATTAAAGAGTTTCAAACGTCTGTAGAATGAGCACAAAATAACCAAACAACAGTTAAGTGAATCAGCTCAGGCTGCTAGACATGCACATCAGTTCTTGATATCAGCACTGATAAAGGCTGTCGATTTGTTGCCAAGAAACAGTTCTTGGTGGCACATGCATACCACATCTAAGATGCAGCCAGTTTAGTTTAGTAAAGCCCTATCTAAACAATACCTCCAGCATATTTTAAGCACACAAAACTAATAAACTAAATAGGGAAAATAGTTAGACACACTGACAAAACTGTCATAAAAGTAGATGTAAAGAATGAACTCATGGATGAAAATCAACCGTTAGAAGTAGAAGCAGAATTAAAGCAGCTGTCATGAGCATCGCGTCTCGTCTTATGTTCAAGGCCTGCAACTTGCAATCACTCAACCAAATCATTATACTCTGCTTGAGTATTGACCAGGAACCAATTCTGTACCTGGCAAAATGCTGGTTTACAGCAGTGGCTAAAGTGGTTTGGGTGAGCCGTAGGAACGTCGAAGAATTGTATTAGAACTTGTGTGTTTCCAGTGTTTCATGCATGGTCAGCAGTGGGAACGCAAGTGAAGAACTTGAGAACAGTGGAGACGTCGTTTCCACACAATCCCACACACTTTAAACCCTTGTTATCAGTTACGGTATATATGCACATAAAAATACACACTTGCTCAGTTCCAGAACAGTCTTAATGCTAGTTATCAATTTGACTGACAACCGAGTCAACCACTGCAATGCTCGTTTCAAATAAGCCTTTGTACACCTCCTAGTCGTCTATATTGCTGCTCAGTTGATTGGCACATTTTTCAGGCTTGGCGTCATGTAGGACAATTGGCACGGACTCCACATCTGACGTTAAAATTCTGCAAATAATGCAAGACCGCTTTTCTGGCTCACTCTGCTTTGAAAAATAAAATAGATTTACGCTGCTCTGAGGTGCAATCATATTTCCCCAACTGCAGCTTACACATTCTTTGCTCTTGTCAAACTGGGTCGTCTGACTCTTCTCCCCCAAATCTGAACTTCCACAGTGATGGAACACTTTACTGAGTTAAAAAGAACTTATATGAATTTATTGTCAAAGGCTGAAAACCAGAACAGTTCCTCCCAATGGATGAGAGCTTTGGCTTGTTAAGAAGATGTGATGCCGAGTTTTCCTTGAGGTATGGTTATAAATATGCATTTCACTATCTTCCATTTCAAGACTTTGCTCTGAAGGAACAAAAACTATTAATAATTGTAATAATTTGTTGGGTTGTAATAGTAATAGTAGTAATAACAGCAAAAATAATTAAATATTCCTGTCATCACACGATAACAACACAGTTGCTTTCAAAACATTCCAGAAATAAATTCCAGTTGATAGGACTATAATGTGCCAAGTGGTGTAAAAGTGGAATATAGGCCTAGTTTTCATTATAGCATCACATGATAATTCTAGTCTTTGATTCTCTTGCACCCAAAACATAAAGCAGCCAGTAGGAGATGGAAAAGTGACTTAAAGTCACAGCAGAGCAGCTACAATCCAATGAAGTTCGTCCTAAACTGACGTTTTGTTGGTTTGCTCGGTCCTGACAGAGCATGTAACTATAAGCCAAGACAACACGAATAGTACCAGCCACTGATAGCATCTTCAAACCCTTAAAATACAACAAAGAAATCTCTAATAACCCTCCGACGTACAGTCTGGCCAAGAGCTCTCTTAACGCATTCTGGTATACAACCTTGCTAAAATCCTACCACAACCTTTCAAACATGATAGCAACGCAATAGTAGCAAACAGGAGACACGAACTGCTACCATATTTCTGCATCAAACCTTTCCGAACCTAAACTAATTTGACTCGACCGCTGACTGCACTATGACAGAGAGTCAGGCTCAAGCCTTAGA
Organism: Lumbricus terrestris; assembly: GCA_949752735.1. NCBI lineage: Eukaryota > Metazoa > Annelida > Clitellata > Crassiclitellata > Lumbricidae > Lumbricus > Lumbricus terrestris. The sequence goes on along the minus strand of OX457038.1, from coordinate 36,365,589 downwards.
AATGAGGAGGCGATGCTGTTTATCTTTATTATGACACAGCATTGTTCAACAGTAACTAACCAACAACTAATTACAACAAACTGAACGAAAGGCAAATTAACAATACAAATACAAGTGTTATGCTGAGAATAAGCTGGACATGCTTGATTTTCAGTAATGACTGTTTTACAGATATGTTACGTGACACCATCAACCACACTGCAAATGCAAATGCATAAGACTTCGCTAACCAACTAAAAGTTACGAGAGAACATAAGAACAGTTTATCACTCAGACACGAAATTAAACATTTCTCAAACAAGTTTGCATTGACTTCAGTTCAATAGATATAAATAACAACAAACCATTGGATATGAAACCAAGACGAAACAGAACTATTCACCACGAAAATGTCAAGTCTATTCAACAAGGAAAACAATACTTAAGAGTTAACACCAAATAATACAGGAAATAGCAGATTTGGTAATCAATGTGTTTTATTTCTCACAGCTTTGTCAAATGCAGTACGTTCTAAACAATTGGAACTGGACATTCAAAGATAGCGATAGGTGACACACAAGAATAGCATTGTTACAGATTGCAGTACTTATAAACATCAGACCCAATGGTTCTTAAGCATCTCCAATTCACCTATTGACAAAATTATGAAAATATTCTTAAAATTCATCCACTGTCGTTGCTGCCTCAAATCTCTCGGAATGCAGAATTTTCTGAGCGCTGCTAAAGTCTGACATCCGGTAAATATAGTGAATCCGGTAAATATAGTGAATGGCAAATTTTTTACGCAATCTTCAATCTTTAACAATAACGGTCAAGAACAGCAAAATTATTATTCTAAAAATTAAATAAACAATACCAAAGGTACTTCTTACAGCATATAAAGATAAGCCTTAAGTATATAAAGCTCCTTAATTTTGGTAGTTAGCATGAAACTATTTATTGCCAACCTACACAGAGGGTCACCTGGAGGGTGCCAATTCTGTCAGTTTAAGCTCCAATGTAGAAAGTTTTTCATAGAATGTCGGAAATAAGAGGATAGTTTCTGCCTTCTCATCATTTTACCAGCTTCGAGTTTCTTCTTTCTAATGCAAAACAAAAGAATCTAGAACTCATCCCTTCCAAGCAACGTCCAATCATAATTAGTGAAAGTGACTGTTTGCAATCGAATGCACTCTTGTCATATGAGTGCACACAAATCACAGTCATAAATCAATTGCCACAACGCACAAACCAGAAAGGTCGCAACAGTTTAAGAGAACTGCACAATCTGTACAATATGGCAAACACAAACTCCACCAGAAACAGGGACCATGCAGCATCACAGCATCAGGATACCACACCATGCAAACCCAATCTCCTAGTATTTACAAATAACGCAGGAATCAGTCAAGTAGAGGGATTCATGGGTGGACTTGTTGAGCCCTCCCTCTGTCAAATATATTCGATGCTGTACCATGCACGATAAACAGTTTGTAACAGTGCCACCACATTGTGACTTATTAAACCAAAAAACAATTGCTTAACCACAGATTGACAATTGCTGAGACCAATGTCTTCTATTACTAGACCTCTATGTTTAAAATATACATCCGTGTCCTTTCTGGATCTATTCAACAGCCATCCACACAGACTCTCTGTGGAAACAGATAAATAAACAATCACGTACATTTGACGATTCGAACAACAACAAAACTTGCTTGTCAGCATGGAATACAAGTGTCTCCTATGTAGTCAATGTTGTCGTAGTGTCTCAAAAAGAGGAAATGATTCCATGAACGTATAAGAGGCTAACAACAATCCTGACATCGGTTGTGGAAAATCAATTCAAAGACAGGTTGTGATTCGAAGCATGAAAAAGGTGCTTGAAAAGCAGCCACAAAAAATTGACGAAGGAAAAAGAATCTTAAGTCAGTCCGTACTTCTGTTGAATAATTAGTGGAAACTATGAAGAGAGGCATTGATTGGCTGAATGCACATTCCATTCACGAAAGAAATCCTTCACATGCATTTGCGCTCATCACGGTTGCACTGCAGACTGACAACCAATTTACAACGATCGTACTCATTAAACCGCTGAACCATACGGATGTGGAAAAAAAGAAGTTCAAACCATCAATAATAACTATAAAATTCAGCAACAGGGATTAACAGAAATATTGTTTCCGAACATTTTCATTGCGGTTTCAATGAAAGCAACAGCAAATTCTGGTATCAAGATTAAACAACATCTTAAGATTTTTCAACAACTTATTACAATCTAACCACTCCAAGCGAAAACATTAAATTCAGAAACTCAGAAAAATTACAGGTAAAGACTTCCGTGATATTACTTTCTTTGGGTAAAAATAGTTATGGCAAGTTGTAAAGTTTTTATTTACTAACAGAAACTGCAAAATAAATGTAACAAAATTAACACTTTCGATAATCAATCATGAAAACATCAAGTCATTGTCCCGGTTTTGTGCCCCTCGCTGCAATTACTCCACTTCTTATTCTTATTGTGCCCCTGCTCACAAGTATATCCACGTCCTCCAACAACAAATTGTACCCAGTGAACAAGTAATGGTGCCTTGCAAAACCAACATACATATAACTTCAAGAAAGATGAAAATATTTATATTGCAAAAGAAATTTCTAAATTAAGTAAGTAATTTCACTTCCAACTCTCAGAGATATCTCTATTTCTTTATTTCTTAGTACCAATATTGCCTTCTATCATTCTTAAATGGAAAAAAGTTTTAATTGAAATGAGCATGCTAGGTTTTCTTTTAACTCCCAGCTAGTACATCATTATGTCAGATGCTGTACCTCAAAGTGCTTGCATGATTGTATTGTTAATCTTATTAGCTAATCCTTTCGATCTGTCAGTTAGCCATGTTTCCATACCTCAGACACCTTGGCACACAAAATAGTCTGTGGAAGCGGGCTAAGGAAGATGGAAATTGAAGTCTACATCCCCATGAAGCAAATAAGGGACACACACACGGACACACGTGTGAAGGGCTTTAAAAAATAGGGTAACAGCATAGAAATGAAGTGGGCTTGGAGGACAAAACTGATAGCGTACCCAATCAAAGCAGCATCGATCAACAGAGTGCTTGAACACTGAGCAATAGCAACCAATTATAGTACAGGGCACAAACCATTCAGCTTCAGCAATAATGTAACACAGCACTTTGATGTCAAGCCAGAGCAACTTCAGTTGTACAAACAATTCTTTAGACTTATTTACAGAACAGCAATGTACGTTGATGCTAAGCCATAGCATCTACAATTTTTTTTTAAACCTGCAACACTACACAGGTATGACATGCATCAAAGTATCGCAAAACCTCAACTATTGTTTTGTACTAATTTCGCATTAGTATTGACATCATAATAGCTTTTTGCAACATTTTGTACTGTAAACACAGGAGCGTAATAATAACAACGTTCGTATTTCTTATACTGTGTCTTAACAAAAAAAGATACACCATCAACCCATTGCAATACGCTCCAGTACGAACTGATTACAGCCACTGTTTCAGCTTCAAAATTTTACAACTAAAAAGCATTAACTTAAACATGATAATTTTTATATATTCATGCTATAATACTTTATATATGGTGTTGATCTATTCCACAGGCTTCCCTTGGCTAAATGCCATGTTCCAAATGATGCCTATTTACAATTTCACCAGCTCTTCTGTTTTATTCTGCTTGGCCTCGGTCGGGAGTGCCTTGGAGTATGGATCTTCAAGGGGGCACCATATAATTTGATTGGGATTGATATCAAATAGCCATTGGAAAATGATTTTGGTAAAATACTTTCGATGTTCTTCTGATTTGTAATATTTTTCCGCATTTGAGAATGGGATGAAATATTACTTTACAGGTAAGATCGTAACAACATGAACACTATAATAAGTTTTGTATCTCCTTTTAAATTTCGTTATGCATAGATTCTTCTTCCATAACAAGCAAATTAGACTCTACAGCCATTGAAGTATGGACCTATAAACTATCATTTAGCCATGATTTACCAACACGAGAAAAACTTTCAACTTGGCTGTAAAGTCAACTGATTCATTATCTCACTAAACAGCCCAACTATTGGTGCAAATAAATTCAAGTAACATTTTAAAGATATTAAAAAGCATAATAAAACCGTTGCAAGGCAGCAACTGACTTTTAAAATAGCTTTAACAAACTGTAAAATAAATCTAACGATCATCAATTATCTTACATAATTCTGCTGTGCAGCAAGACGTTAACAATTCAATCATGCATTGAATATCATGTTGCCATTCTAAAATACTGGTGACATGAAAACGTTAAGTAGAAATATTTATTTACGTAACTGAAGAACGCAGTTCTATCGCCAATGTAAACTCTGTAGCTTAGTCAAAATGACAGCAATATTTGGCCACACAATTTGGCCATCATGCATGTTTTCTACGGCTGTACCAAATATTCGCTACGTATTCGGTCTTTGGCCGAACAGTAGCGGTCGAACCAAATACGAACAGTAGCCACGTGATCTGTTTCTGCATATGCGGCTGAAGTAGCGAGTGTACAGAATGGCAAAAGAATGCAAAACTTGCATGTAGTCAACTGTTTGCTCTTATGTAATAAATTATCTGAACTGAAACGCGAGCTTACATTTAAATTTTTGAATGTTGCTGGTAGACCTATTTTGTAGGCTATTTGTATTCGTATTTGGCCGAATAGTTGGTCTAATTATTTGGCCGAACAGTAATAACCACCTGTTTGGTACAGCCCTAATGTTTTCACTGCAAAGTCAGATGACAAAATCCCCCAAACCTATAAGAGAATACTGTAACACAAGATAACTCATTCTGTATAAAACAATGTTATAACATGGCATTTGATATTATGAGACAGGTACAGTTGGACCCCCCAAAGTAGTTCAGCACTATAACAGGTTGATGGTGCATACAATTTACCAAATCTGATCCAGTCAAAGCTGCTTTAGACTGACACGGCAAAGATTTTGACAGTATACCCTCAAGATGACAACAAAAGGCACAAGATAGACTGAATGCACGACACGACTGATACCAACCAAGAAAATGGAAAATACATGCCACACCACAGTTTGTCTGCAAATTCAGTGCTAAAACTACAGAGCAAAACGGGATAAATTAGTAATAACAGTTAATCGACACAAGAATTGTGATTTATACTGGTTACAGCCTTACAACAAAGCACTGTAAAGAATCTCAAATATGCAATCATCTCCTCCATAAACCCTGACAACTGCTCTTGCAAGTTCAGTGCAATATTCATCTTCTTGAGCTGTGCTTATCTCTGCCTGCACACTCAAAGAGAAAAGATGCTGCACAAGTCTGCATATCTTGTCCAATGCCAACATGTTATCGCATTTCTTTGAAGCGCAACCAGCATTCCTCTTCTTAGTCCTGAAGGCAATCTGAATTACACCGGTCGTATTGATTTTCCAGATGCAACTATTTTCTTTAACCGTTGAAAACCGTCACATCAAAACGAACACCCGCAACCTGAGAAGATGCTACACACTAAGCAACAAGCAGACAAATCCCTGGCAGTATGCAAACCCTATACGCTACAACTGCGAATCAACGAAGCTGCACATAACAACGTCTGCAAATCGTTTTCTAACAGATGGCTAGCTCAGCACTGCACGTCTGTCAATCCATGGATCAAAGACAACTGAACAGCAGTCATTTACTTTTTAACAGAAGTGTAACTCAAATTAAAACAAGAGAAACTGGCTTGCAACTGCTTAACAATTCAATGAAGAGCAAGTACCAAAATTGACTGGAAAACCAATGCAGTTCATCATTGAAGTGTTAAACAACATTAAAACATTTTGACACATTCAACAACACACAGTTTCCTTTAGATCAGGTCTTAAAAAGCAGCACAGGTACAAAAAGAAAGTTGGCACACTCAGTTGCTCAAGTTATTGACAACTGAGCAAGCACCAATGCAAACAGCGAGTCAGCAAATTCTGGCTGAAATTCTTAACCAACATTCGTCAAACTGCACGAAACATTTCAATCCTGCCCGTCAACATTCGGAGAGCTCTATCCGCTAAAACAATTCGCACCGTTCCGCGCTTTGAATTAATCGTAACCTTCGATTGACACAACAGTCAAAATTCATCACAATTAAACAGTCTGCACTGACCTGAAAAGCATGATCTGCTCAAACATTGCACCAGCCAAGGCTGAGTAACAATAGTCACATGAAAGCACTAGTCTTCAAGAGCCACACCGTGAAACATACCAGCACCACTAGAAACCTTTTACTTTACAGCCACCGACAAAAAGTTAAAAGCCCAAAGCTGCGTATTCATAGGCGTTCTCGGCGATGTAAGGTAGTCACTTTCATCATTCGCTAGGAAGGTGCGGTTGAGCGTGGGTTCGGAGACACTGCGGTGGACTTTTGGCAACGAACGGACGAGGTTTTCCAAAGATGCAAGAATCTGAAGTTTTCAACACAAATTTAAATTTAGTCCAAACTTGAAAGAAAATCATACTAACAACGTACACTCACAGTCACCTATTTTAAATGTTTAACTTTTTGTCCAATATGTGCAGTTAAGTTGTCTCAGTATTTCTGCTACGTTCCGACGTTTCTGTCCTAGGGCATGCTCTGCAATGAGCGTTACAACATCTAACATCTCCTCACATTGTCTGGAATTTTAAGTGGTACATGGCCACCAATTTCCATTGTTCAAACTTTCGAAGATCTTTATGTCATTGCTTTTCAAGCGATGTGAACGGGAAGTAATTAATTGATTCATTCGAGCGATGACAGACCACGGCCTTAAAGTGGCATCAACCTTCCAAGTGTGCCGCAGATAAATAATCTTCATCACTTGATGACCGCTTGACCATCCATTGTTCCAGCACGCACAACTGCACATGAACTGCTGTGGCACATAGGCACACCAGCGACATATTCAAGCTGTATCATTAGCCCCACAATGAATCAATTCAGTGAATATATAATCGAGTGCTGTGAACAATTCATATGACTGTCGTCGTTGTTATTCCTCACCTCAGCACACGCGCTCAGTGACCTGTCCATCTACGAGTGAGACACGTACAACGGAGACTTTTGTTTGTACTCAAACTTTCTGTGTTAATCACACTATCGCATTGTTACTTAAATTAAACACTTAACAGCTCATTTGAAAACACTTAACAATAGTTTACTTGATCTGGAGAGAGAACTTTGTATACAGGTAGACGTATCTTGTGTGACGTATTGCGGTTTGCCAATGTTATGATAATGCTTGGAAAAAGAGATCTTGCAGGGTACAGTGCCAAGGACAAGAACACAGGGGAGATCGAGGATGGGATGGATCAACAACATCAGAACCAGGATGGATATGTCAATAGATCAGGTGCTGAAAAAGACAGAAGACAGGAAAGGATGGAGAAATCTTGTATATGCAGTGACCAACCCTTGGATCGAGGAAGGTTGAAGACAAGACAATAAACAAAACAAAAAATAAAAAAAACAGATTAGGGCTGAGAATGAGAGTGTTTAAGAGGACTTAAGAAGGCAGTGGCGTAGCCAGGAATTTTCATGGGGGGGTTTTATGGCCGGAAACCCTGTTTTTTGCTATTTTTTCTTACTTAAATGGAAAAATAACCTTAAAAAATCTTTTTTTCGGAGCCAATGGGGGGGTTTTAACCCCCAAACCCCCCCTTGCCTACGCCACTGTAAGAAGGGGATGATGTGAAACATGAAAGTTCAGATAACTAAAAAAAATCTAAACGACGTTGACTCACTCACCTGTGGAAACAGAGGTCGTTCAGTGGCATCAAATTTTATGCAGTCCTGCATGAGTCGTTTGAAGGCTCTCGGCGTATCAGACCTTGCAAGAGAGATGTCCGGCTTAAGGTACCCTTTGCCAACCATGAAGAGAATCTAAATTTAAAGAAGACAAGCTCATGAAGGAGCAAGAACAATCGACCAAACAACCGTTCTTCTAAGTTTAAAATGTTTGCAGTTGTTTGTTTGTATGCACACTTGTTATAGCATCCCTTCAAGATTACTATTTACAAGCGCTCCCGACACTGAATCGGAGTTTCACGCTGAAGCGCTGAGCAATTGCAAGTGAAGGACTTGCCCAAGGTCTCTACAAGACGGCTTGAGATGGATTCGAACCTGCAACCCTCCAAGGCAAAGAACATACACACTACACCACCGTGTTGTATGTGATAGAGATGCTAATACAAGTCATTAGGTGGGTTTTCTTTAACTCTGCTGCTGTGAAACGTTAAAATGCATCGCTGCAAACCTTAGCAAACTTGAATTAAGTTAAAAGTCGTCATGCAAATACTCTTTTCCTTATAGCCCTGCTGTTCAGCTAAGATTTTGGTAAGATCAACAGTAATAGCAGAGCATAAAATTATAATATTTATTTAGATTTGAAAAAAATCTGGGAACATGCCTGCCAAGGCCCTCCCAGATCACTACCTCCATTCCACTCAGGGCACTTTTGGCACCTTGGCCCACAACTTGCTGAAATATTGCCCCTGACCACCATTAAAAAAAGGTTTTACTTTTATTATTATCCTTCATGTATGTATGTGCACTTGTTATAGCGCAACTTCAAGAAACTACTCAGAAGCGTTCCCGACTACAGCGCGGACACTGAATCATCGTTCCACGCCAAAGCGCCAGAGCCACTGCGAGTGAAAGACTTGCTCAAGGTCCCTACGAGATGGCTTGAGATGGATTAGAACCTGCAACCCTCCAGCTGCAGGGCCATGAGCACATCCGCTACACCGCCGCGCCCCATATAGTAGATATTGTCTTCTTGGAGAGCAATTTCCTGACCTGGTCTTTGTTGTTGATGTTTGAATATGGCAGCTGTCCGCTCATCAGCTCAAACAAGACGACTCCGAAGGCGTAGACGTCCGACTTAAACGAATACGGATTTTCATCCTTCATTCGGATAATTTCCGGAGACTGAAAACACAAGGAACACCATTTAAATAATCCAATCCAATCTAATTCAAATACCTCCCAAGTGTCGTTACAACAACGCACAAGTCAATGGTTGCAAGAACCGAAACTGTAGTCAGTCAATTGGAGCAGTTAAGGTGCAAGTCGTGCATACACATGTGGGGGCATGATTAGCGTCAACTGATAACCGTAAACTCTTCATAACGCAATCCATTGTATAAAATCAATACATTATAACATGATCATGTAAAAATGATGATCAATTCACTCGGATCATGTGTCAGTTGTGCTGTTGAATGTTGAGCTGCCATTACGAGTGCTTTCAATGAGTTAACAAGAAGGAAATAATCTGAAATCCATTAGTCTAATTATTGCCATGTGGTTGATTGGTGAAGTGATTTCATAAATGACAGGGACTAAGAACTGAGGGACACCAGCAGTTTAAAGTGAAGGATCTGCTCGATAAGCACCAGTACTGACTAGCTGAGAAATACCAGTACTGACTTCTGAGACTGACTACAGAGGCAAGAAGTTAGATAGCTTAGCGCAATCCCAGAGACTGTTATGCACTCACAAATTCTGAATCCAAATCACCGCCACCCCTAACACGACTGTGTTACATCTTGACTTGATTCATTGTGGGAAAGTGTCGCTTCTCTGGTCGCCAGTTTAAGGCAGTCCCAGAGACACCAAAGCAATTCAAAATTTGAAAACCCCTTGCTCTAATAGTCGAAACCACGACTATTAGAGAAGCATAACCCCCCCACAGACATGACCACAGCAATTTTAGCAACTCTGAAATTACAATTGTGCATCGCTCAGATGAGAACTTTTCAGGCCAAGACAATAATTGCAAACTTTAAAGTTTCCGCTCAAGACAATTGGAGACGTTATCACTTTCACTCAAGTGCTCCTAAGAGACAAATAGAAAGACAGTTAGATCGTTTTACGCTTACCATCCACAGAATGGATCCGGTCGGCTGCTGGAATTGATCTGAACCGCTCCACCGTGTCTTCACAGTTGCCAAACCAAAGTCACCAATTTTGATACAGTAGTTATCTGCTAGAAATATATCTAAGAACATAGCAATCAAGGAAATGTAATTTTTCGAGTAATATTTAAAGAGAAATAGTCTAATGAGCAATGCTCGTCTGAAAATGGAAGACTCCTCACATACTATCAACCTAATTCAGAACATCAACCTAATTCAGATTCAAAGAGTTGCAGAATATCTTATATCAAAAGGGATTATTGTGTTACCATTCTTCAACCTTCGTAGTGCTGAGAACTGAGCGAATCCAGAATTTTCTCATCATTTTGTATAGAAAAGAATCACAAACACAAGATGCTTGCAAGAATTAAATCTCACAACTTGAAATTAAAATAATGTGCATATCAGTGTGTTCAAAAGCTAAGTAATGTCATCTGGAATAATATGTGACGCCGGGGATCGAAACCCGTCGCTTGTCGGGTTCTAAATACAGCGAAAAAGGGTAAAATAGGCGAGAGGGGTCAAAAATATGAAATATCGCTTTATGGTATATTATCTGCTAATCACTGATCATGTCACTGATTATATCATTGCTAATCATTGATTATATTGCTCAGGACTCCGAATATCATCAATCATGCAACACTGAAATAACTATATGCAAATAAAAGCTATTAGTTAACAAATAAATGTTAGTAATTATTATTATTTTGTACCATATAAGCTAAATTTTTATATTAAAAGGATACTGTTTGATTTAAGATCACGATGAATGATGTTCTTTGCATGTAAGTAGCTACAAACAAAATGAATCAGACGCAACAATATTAGCTGAAAAAGATCAGCAACTTAAACCAACCTAACCTGGAAATTAAGACTTCATTTCTAAGCATACATAGTATTACATACACATGGTCTAATGCAGAACTATCCATTGCTGTCTGATCTTCCACCAAGAGTATATGGTAACCTTGCACTAGCAGCGATTTGAACCTGTGGCCTGCGGATTGACGCTCTCCAACACTAACTAGTGATAAAAGTCCTTCCTTTTCCTAATTATGACACTGAGATATCTTAATCGGAAATGCTCAAAAGTGAATACAGAGAATATAATCGTCACATCACATAGCTTAACTGCATCATCGTTCAAATTCATCCGTGATTTCAGATTTTTCTCTCGATAATAAACTCACAGTCATGAATAATGTAAGCAATTTAGCACTTTAACGATAAGCTGCACTGGTTTCCCAGTCACTTTTAAAGCATTTATCAGCTGCTCATGCAGCACACCGAGAGAAAATCCAAGGCACTGCAGTAAACAGCAAAGGCTTTTTAGGACATTAATCTTTAGCCGTCAATGGCTGAGGTAATGTATTAAACATACATTACATAATTCTATAACAATACTCCGATAAGGTATTATGTTGAAGCTGATTGATTTTGAGTTGAAGTGTAAAGATGACCACAGGCCATTTGCCCTTGTGGCTTGATGAAGAATTAAGGATACCAATACTGGATCAAAAGATCAACATATCTGCAACCAGTCAAAGGAATGACTTGAGAAGACTTCAGCTTACTCAATGCCCTGAGCAGTCTGCCGGGCAATGTCTATGATCAGCGACATTTCGAATTTGACTTCACTGACGTGGAGATGTTTGTAGAGGCTTGAGCCTTCACACCATTGCGTTATGATCGCAAGGTACGGAGCCGACGTACAACCCATGAACAGCAGAACGTTCGCATGTCGCGTTCTCCTACAGAAATAGAAATCCGTTTAATGCAGACAGGAGAAGGTAACATCGCACACGTTTATAAAAGCGTTTTTGAGAAACACCGGATTAAGAATGGTGCAGAGCAAAACACAAACAACCATTGGCTGAGGAACAAATCCGACCACAACAATCAGAAGAAATGCCTTTGCACTTTCCAAACATGCATTGACAGTTGCTTATCATCTGCAGAAGGATGGATGGCAGAGTGCGCATGTGCCAGATGGCTATGCCTAAGCCAGATGGCTATGTCTAAGCCAGATGGCTATGTCTAAACCCCAGCTAATTGGTATTCCATGCATACCAAGCATCTAGAACTGGCATCACCCAAGGATTACCAATATATATGCATATGCTAAACATCTGGCACAACTACAACCTCAAATGCACATACTGGGTATGTATATTTTGATCACAAGACACAATATATGACTACAACATATACTAGTACACATACAGAAATTATATCCGTTGCTACATACGGTCTATAGGATAGGACTGAATATGTCGAGATATTGTACGATGAATGACTTCTGTCTGAATGAAGTTGACCGGAAACTGATTTTTACCCTAACTGACTATCAATTTCGTTTAGACTAAGCGCCTGTGAATAGTCTGGTTCCCACGACTTCACAAATACAATTGTTCTTGGAACTTTCAGGGTAATGCAGATGCTGGATAATTGCCTCATTACTCTAAAATTACCGTGATCTTGACTGGGCTGCTGAAGAACAGTCTTCTGTTGCCAAGGCATAGATAAAGCTTTTCTAGATTTATTTACACGGCATCTACCGGAAGTTGAAAACCATTTGTATTGCCATTGACACATCGTTATTTTGTGTTCAGGTGGGAGATGATATCGGTCATACCAAGTGCTACTCCAGCTGTTATGTTGCAGTAACTACATTCTTCAGGTATTAATCATCACTCAGGACACTTTCATCAAGAAACATTCTTACCCAGTCATTAACTTCAGTAATTCCATTACATTAACTGATTGAATGTTGTTAGACAAAACTATTTTTCTTTGATGACCATACCCAAATTCTTCCATAGCAATTCTGATCTTCTTACAAGTTTGCATAGGTAACCTTATTCATTCATTCATTCAAGAATTTATATAGCGCTTCTTCAAGGGGACTACTCAGAAGCGCTCCCAACTCTAGCACGACAAAAAAGGGACAGTTTTGAGTATAATAAAAAATATTTCGGCAATAACCCCAGGAAGTAGACATAGCTCCTGTGGGAACCTATTCCATACAACTATTCCCTCCCATTCTTGCAAGAGTCAAGTAGCACTTTAACAATGACCAGCTTCGGTTTCACAGTCACCTTTAGTACACTCTGGTCACTAAAATGACAAGTAACCCAACATTCACTAAATGCACAAATTCAAACACAGAAAAGCAAGTGAGAGCCAATGGCACCATGCTACCACAACACCTCTGACCAATCAACCAATCGGAGGAAACTGGTGAGCAGACTAACTTAAGAACAGCAACTTCATTTTTGAAGGCTTCCAGCTGAGCAGGCGTCGGTTCCTTGACGTTCAGGCGCTTTATCGCCACTGGACCATGCCACTGACCTCGATAGACCGTTCCAAAGGAACCCGACCCAATTCGAGGTCCAACGAAGATTTCCTCAAATGGAATTTCCCATTCCTCATTGGAATCTCGACGAGATCTCTGCAAAATAGAAGGAATCCATCTAAAAATATCCAGCACATCAACTATTTCAGAGTTTCGCACACATTCCTTGTTTCGCATGAATGTTTTGCTAATATAAGCTCAGTTTAGATTGTGCTGTAGTACGTTTTGAAAAAGCAACTATTCTAAATTTAAACTGTAGGTCTGGCAACTCTATAAACATAAAACCCAATATTTAACTGTAAATATCTAACGAAAACCAAGAGGCCTAGTAAATTGTAAACTAGTTCGCACCTCCATTATTTACAATTTAAAGACCTGTCTGTCCCATTAGTATATTGAGATCATCATAATTGTAAAGAATCAAAATGAACTTAGAAATAACCATTATAAATACACACAGTCACACATGCATGCAAGCACGCACACATGTTATAATTGTAAATATCAGCTCAGCAATATTGACCTTTGGCCGTCCAACGTCCTTTTTTCACCATTATGAATTGCCACCAAATTATTCCAGAACATGTTGTTATTAAACAGAATTAACTGAGATGATGTCATGTGCTCACAAAATCTGATTCACCGCCACCCCTATCACGACTGTGTCGCATCTTCACTTGATTCGTTGGGGACGTGTTGCTACTCTGGTCATCAGTCTTGCTGGATTCGGCGAAGGTAATGGCACCGTCTTCAACCATCGGAATACCTGGAACCGGCGCTAAATTTCGCTCCTCTCGACATAACTCCTACAAAAGACAGAAACGGTCTGTTCAGCAACTGCCAGCTCACTTGTGATTCTCACTGAACAGGACAACAGAATTAGGATGGATTCTGATTTCTCTTATATATGACAATATTACTGTAAAGATGGTCAGCTTTATCAGAGTATAACACGACAATGGTATAAATAACTATCGCAAATAACATAATACTGGAAGTCTTTTTTATTTCCTTGGGGCTGTCACGCTGAGAGCACCTCTGAATAGTTAGCCTGTAAGAGACGCTTTATAAATGCTTATATGCAACACGATACAACTCTTGTCCTAGGTCGCATAATTTTAAGCTCCCAATCAGCAATGATAGAAACTATATCGCAAGAATTTTATTTAGAAAATAGCAAACAAGAGAATAATTATATTAACAAACAATCACATTCTTCATGTAACCTGCACCTAGACGTGCAGCTAGAATAGACAATAAAAGAAGACACTACTATCGGCACTACTAAATACGACACAGTGGTGACTGAAAAAACAGACACATCCTCACCTGAAGCAAACTGCCATCGAGGTTGGCGAGACGATTGACGTTTGGCACAGACGTCGACCGTTGTTCAGCGTATGCTCGCCGATTTGGAGTCTGCATCGCGGATGATGGTGGAGTCGGCTGATTAGTGTAGCCAAAACCTTGAGATAACAAACTACAAACACCAACATATATTCTAGTTACTATGACACATCACTTCTCAAAACACCGAAGAAATGAAAACTCAGACGAAAAGACTTTAAAGCACAACACACGCAATCTTCAGAAATATCTGTCTGAACCAGAGGAGGCACAGTGTACTACTGTACTTGCATTGACTAAACTACGGTCAGTCCTTAGTTCAAGAACTACACCCGAGACATAAAAACTTTACACAAAATATGCTACAAAATCACACATAAATCACCTAGACACCTATTCACTGACCCTAACACTGATTAGATAGACTCCTAACTAGGGCCGAACTGAATAGGTGATCATCACTGTTCGGCCAATTACAAATAATTGAACCAACTATTCGGCCAAATACGAATAGTATACAAAATAGGTCTACTGACCACATTCAGTCACTGTACACAAAGAATGAGTCTACAGACACTGCGATACGGCCATTGTATTATGTTAACGAGAGAGTTACTTCAGTCCACTCGCCATAGCAATCGCATACGCAGAAACATGTCATGCGGCCACCATTTGCATTCGACCCGACCACTGCTATTCAGCAAATATCAAATAGCTATTTGGCCCCAAAGGGAATATGAAGCAAACGTTCGGTGCAGCTGGAGCTCATCGGAGCGCCTCTGAGTAGTTTTTTTCTTGAAGGAGCGCTATATAAATGTCCGAATGAATGAATTGAATTAGATCACAAGAGATTTTTTAGTCAGCGAATTCGATTCCATTTGGTCGCAGCTTACTGCTTTGTGTGTTCACGTTTCTGGAGATGATCGTCGTCGACTGATCCGCAGATGAGACCATCGTCCTGCTGAGGGCAACGCGGGTCGGCACGTTCAGCACAGCGAGGGTGGTATCGCGCGGTGCAGGTTTGGCATTTGAGGCCCTGAAAGACAAGCTTCCGACAGACGTCGCAGAACGCCAGAGTGAAGAACGTCTTGCGGATCTGTTAAGAAGAAACAGGTGCATTCAGTTGATTCTACAATTATTCTACAAATAATAATTATATCTGTTGCCGCATGCAGTCTACAGGATAAGACTGAATACATGTCAAGTTATTGTATGCTGAATGCCTTCTGTCTGCCTGATATTGACCGGAAACTGATTTTTACCCTACCTGATTATTCATCACACCAACATTATTATTATCAGTCATACTGGCAGAAGTAATAGAAACAGAAACAGCAAATTGTTTTCTAAAATATGCACTACATGCATTGTCTTTCACACTTCTCTAGCTGTGGCTAGGCTGGGATCACCTCTGTGCAAGTCTCTTAGAGAGGCATCATATAAATTCTCAGAATGAATGAATATCACACATCCGTGTGATATTGAGGCAATGTGAGGCATGTGATGATATAAAACAGGCAAATATTCAATGTGATACAGGCAGATATATTGAAAATGCTTATCCTCTGACACAGCTATCTGACCAGAATTCCAGTGTTAATGGCAGTATGACACAACATGTAAGTAGTACAAACTTACATGTCATAATTCTTTCAAATTCTCTAATTAAAAGCCTATGTAAGCATTAAATCATGATCACTTTGTCACAATAATAATACTACTAATAATTTTTCTTTAAAGAATTGCCTGCATGACAGTGCATGTGTTATGAAAAAAAATCTAATTTTAATATCAGTCTTAACTACCGTACTAACAGAACAAACAGCATGCAATACAAGGGTGCTAATAGCAGCCTACAAAGCACGTCTATCATACAAGGGTTTCGGGAATCGAACTCAGCTCCAATGATCTCCATGCCAGCGTGTTATCCAATGCGCCACCGCCCCTCCCCCTGCCATAGAGTTATCATGAAAGAATCACATATAGGTCACCAAAAACGTTTTCTAAGAATCATCTAAGCAAGAACGTGATAATCATCCAAAACAAAGTTTAAACAATCACCGTCAGCTGCAAACTCATCACAAAACACAATCAAGTGGTCTAAAATGTCCTTGCAAGTAAGCATTCCAATCAACATCAAGCTTTCTCGGTTGTAGGGCTGTCCATCTGGAATGACTTTCTTTCAAATCTACGTTTATTACGTCTGACCAATCAAACTTTGTTTCATATATCTCTCAAAGTATTTTGTCCTTTTGCCTTGGCTGGGCCGAGACCGCTCCTGAGTAGGTTCTAGATGAAGGGCACTATTTAATTGAATGTATCAATATAATGAAATTCCAATTACAAAATTGTGTTGGATGCTGGTTGTCGGCGGAAATGCGATGCTGTCTTTCTGTTCAATGACGAGCTCCTGTCCTGCGAGAAGCGCGATGTCAGTATCCCACGTCACCATTGTATTGCTAACAGACACACATTAACAAATCTCAGAAAACAACAGTCACCAATTATTCCACATCTCAGATTACAACCGTAACAGTAACAAGTGTAACAAATCTTATACTGACTTTCAAATGGATAATGAGAGGAAAACACCAGGCACTGCAGGGTACACAAGGACAACTATAAGCATTTACCACTACCCGGACCTATTGTAAACTCAATACAGACAGGTAATCGTGGCAATTGTTTAAGTGAGGGAAATGAAAATAAATGCTGATGACAAAAAGATGCATGAAACATAACTCTTCCTTTGCAAATAAATAACAACTTCAATTGTAGGTTTTATTTATCACATAAAATATTACAATATTACTTTTTATTTGGTTCAGTAATTATGCCATCTGCCGTGTGACTTCTGCAGCTTTGAGCACATATTATAATCTATCAACAAATCTGTTATTGAGTACAATCATTTCTCAGACAATCACACTGACCAAAGCAAAACTCTAGCTGCTATCATGCACAAACAATTCCTTAAAAGACAGCTGAATTAAACGAACTGTTTCTATTGTTGGTTTTATTACCTTGGCTGCCGATATACGATGCATTTATCGGCGCTCAACTCGCGTAGTCGCATTCCTTTAGCAAGCGCATCCTTAAGCGTCACGCCAGGTCGCACTTGAATCTGAGTAAGAGAGTAAAAAACAAATTCTCAAGCTCATTAGTCAATTATTATTAAAATGTAACAGATACCAAAAATATTGTCTTGTATTTTCGTTTACTCGCTAGGAAATTCGCTGTCGAAACACAGCAATCAACAACAGATATCGAGATATTACTGTTTTAGAAGTAAAGCTTATATTATGCAATATAGACTTTTCTCTCGTGGCCTAATGGATTGGGATAAGTGTCTTTGCGGCTAGACTACATAAACCACAATTTACACTGGCGTCAGGATGGGCCACCATGCATGGACTACTAGACAATCCAAGCAACCTCAGCACTTCATTCCTGTGGCAAATAAATAAGCAGACCTGTCAAAACAAGTTGGGATGGTAAAACCGTCTTGTTTCTGGATTACAATACACTTGCATTTCAGGAAACAAATTCTCAAAGTTTATCTTATTCAGGAAATGCACTTTCGATGGCTGCGTAGGGAGGGTTGCCGGTTTTAGATCGCTTAAATATGTTTCCACGTGCACTTGTCAAAGCACCCCTTCAAGCCCTCTGCTCAGAGGTGCTCCTGACTACAGCACGAACACTGCATCAGAGTTTCACGGCGAAGTGCTGAGCAACTAAGATAAGATAAGATAAGAATATTCTTTAATATACCAATTGCTATCCGCATTTTGGTGTACATACAAAGTATAATAAACAAACGTACATAATTTATGCACGAGATAAATGTCAAAGTCAAATGTCAATGTCAAAGTGTTTTAGAATAGCATAAAATCCTAAGTCCAAATCCAATATAAATTTTAAAAAGAAGTTCTTTTAATGACGAACAATGTATTCTACACTTTGGTTTATATGGTATTATATTTAAATATGATAAAGCATCCTTGTTATAAATGATTTCCTCGTTAGGTTGTCCGCCCTAGGAATGATTCGGTCATGTAGTCTTGGCCTCATGGAATAAGGCTGGGGCCTCAATGGTGGGAGGAGTGGGTTCAATACATGTCCTGGATTAAGTAGGAGGGCAGCGAAGAGCCTCCCGTCCGCCGTGCTACACAGAACCTCGAATGTAGGATTGTCCTCAGGAAGGTAGTTCATTCGGATCAAACGGTCCAATGCGAGTGAAGGACTTGCCCAAGGTCCCCACACGGCGACTTGATGTGGATTCGAACCTGCAAAACTCCGGCTGCAAGGCAATGAGCATAACCACTACACCACCGCGCCCCTATATATTATATATATATATTAACGCTTGGCACAAACGCAAATCACCAGATACACATCTCACATGTGACCCCAACTGATCCATGTATAAACTATAGAAATAAAATGTGTAAATGGAATTTTATTTTTTTATCTTTAGTCTTTTTCAGTTACAATACAAAGTAAAATTACAGCCAAACCTGAGATAGGTCATTTACAAGGTATTTCAAATATTTGATGATATATTGACAGACAGACAGACATACACACATACATACACAAAGACATACACACAAATAGACACACAGACAGAAAGACAGACAGACGGAACTCACAGAAGAAATCTGTTTATTTGGCAGGTAGCACTTGACCGTGTTTCTCATCGGACTCTTTGAGTTGGCGCTGCTGCCTCGAACGCTCGGCAAAGACATCGTCGAGAAGTCGTCCTGTTCATCGGTCTGCGACACCATCAGGTCGTCGTCGTCCATGAGATACTCCTGCAATTCCTGCTGCTTCAACTGCAGCTCATGGATCTTGTTAGTAAGACCTTCATATTCCTAAAATAGAGCAAATCTCAACATCAAATTACATCGTCATGCATCATGAATTGCAATGCATTGTGGAGTGACATGGATAGTACTTCTCGCCTATTCATTTATTCATTCATTCGCCATGCAGTACGTAAGGATGGTGCTTATTATGAAATCAGATAATAATAATCACTGTGCTTCCTTTCAGCTCAGCAGCGAGGGCTCCTATCCCCATGATGATGATGATGATGATGATGATGAAACTTACAACTTTAGCTGCCCCATTAACCAGCACATGCCATTACAAGGGTGTTTAAAAAACAAAGCATCAGTCAGGAATACACATTGAAGACATAGTAAGCTTTGAGACTAGGCTTGAAGGTCTCGACTGAAGCTACACCACGGATTGAGGGTGGGATGCTGTTCCAGCATCTTGTACCAAACACCAAGAAGGCTCGGCCACTGAAGAAAAGTTTTGTTCTTTACAAATGTAGGTCTCCTAAGTTGCAACTCCATCTCAGCAAGACATGAAAGGTACTCAAGCGATGCATTGTTGAAAGTCCAGCAGTGCCAAGTTATAATTCAATGCGGTACAGTCCTGGGAGCCAGTGCAGCACATGGCGGAGACAGGCTGCCATATGATCATATTTCTGTCAGTTGCTCTCTGCTGTCCATGGTGACTTAATGGTTCCTTTCACTCGCTCTGCAACAATGCAGAGGCGTTCATTCTCTGTGGTTGGTCCAACAACCTGGAATGGACTTCCCTTGACTATGCAACACCTCCCAAGCTCTTCTCAATTTCACAAACTGTTGAAGACTTTTTTCGCGTTCATTCTCTGTGGTTGGTCCAACAACCTGGAATGGACTTCCCTTGACTATGCGACACCTCCCAAGCTCTTCTCAATTTCACAAACTGTTGAAGACTTTTTTTCGCTTGATCTCGGCCGGTAGCGCCTCTGAGTAGATACCTTGAAGGGGCGCTATATAAATTGCGATTGATTGATTGATTGATTGAGTCGCATTGAGCGACTGAAGCCTATCAAGCAGAGAAGTTTTGGTGCTCCGGACAGAAGACTTTTGCAGTAGCCTACCTGTTGCATGATAATGATCTTGGGTGATAATGACCCTGGGCGATAATGACTGCACACAGCTCTTGATCAATCTAAGCTGGTGTGTGTAAACATCTACAGATCAACTTCAAACAAAACTCCCAGATCACAAATAGCTGTGGATGGCTGAAGTCATATTCCACAGACCCCATAGTGGGTTGGTACTGAGCTGACCAAACCCTCTGTGGGTAGCACACCACACCACTTCATCTCTTATGTCATACGAAATGGACAGAATATGCTGTCAAAGCATGTAATTCATTTAAAGAAAATGTCAGAGTACAGTTGTGTCACGTGCATGTTTCTGTCTAAATATCCTGTAAACTTAGAACCATGACTCGGAGAAACATGTCACAATTCTGACACAACAGCTGGACATCCTTAATAAGTGAAATTCATCCCACACAGATTTTTAATATCACTTTTGAGATCATGAGTGATTCAAAGTTGAATGCCATCCTGTTGTGTGTCCAACAGTCATGTTTAGTCTAATCTAACTGGGTGGTCACATACCAGACAGACCATAGAAGCAATTTACTTATTTCTCACATTTACTATGGCACCCCGTCAAGCTCTCTACTCAGAGGCGCTCACAACTACATAGCAGACACTGCATCAGAGTTTCACGCCAAAGCACACTAGCAAAATGAAAGACTTGCTCAAGGTCACTACGCGGCGGCTTGAGTTGGATTTAAACCTGGAACCCTCTGGCTCCAAGGCGCCGCACTTACCACTGCACCACCGTGCCCCACAATAAGCAACTGATCATTCGTACGTTTTCTATGGCAACAAAGCGAAGCGGTCCTAACACTCATCACTTCAGTGCAGCCAGTCTCAAATGCTTAGGTCTTCAGCCAACATGCTATGATTATCAATCGATTTCCAGGTCTAGTTGGCCAGAGATAAAGTCATAATATGGGATCAGATTGATATCAGGCATTTGTGGCCAAGTGCAGAAGTGGCATACCAAGTTCCGCAGATAATGTCACAAGTTGGTGCATGCAGAAATCTTCCAGCGTCATACATTATATGTTTGCGTCTAATGACAAGCCTGGAATAACTTTTTGGTTTTAAAACAATTTGTTGGCACACATGTATGATGTACTACTGACAAATTGAAATTCATCAGACTTGATAACATGATGATGATGATGACTCAGATGTCAAGGTCAGAAACATTGCAGAAGATTGAGATGAACTCGACTTGGCTGACCTTGAGGTACATCGACGGAGGGTGCTTGCGATTCCCAAACTCTGCATTCAACGCCTCCAGCTGCTCCTTTGTCAGCTGAATCACATTCTGAATATTCCTAATCTGTAACCAAAAAAAACCCTGTTCTAGTTACCACAAGAACAATCAACGTTATACCAGTACATTTAAGGTATACCCTCGTTGCAGCAAGGGCGTGCTACAGCATCCGATAAATCGTCACCATCGAAATAGACGAAAAGTTACCTGCAAATGGTTTGCAATTCATGATTGTGATTTTTTTCTGAGAAAAAAATGAGCACCAGGGTTCAATAGAAAGTCGGTGCTAAGATCAGAGTGTATAAATAACATAACAAATAATTAATATAACAGATGCGTCACATTAAGTTCCCCTGTGTTGCATTTCTCTGAAAATAACTTAGCAACACAGCCTAACGACAAGTTATTGTCGTACTTCAAGTAGATATCAATCATCTCAACAAATGCTTGAACGTATAACAACTATTTGATCACTATTATTAACATTAATTTGATTTCATTGACCACTCTTGAGTTTTGACAGTAAAGAGATGTCGTAAACACTTTCATGGTTCTGGTATTTCAAGTACAAATTATCTTTGCTAAAGATCAATTCAATTAAATGACCATATATAATATATAATTATATATATAATATATGCACAGTGTTGCACACACATATACACACAAAGATATATTATATGTATACATACATAATTATATATAAATACATGTATAATATACATGAGGTATGTATGAGTTACAGTATACGATCACTTTTTGCATAGTTGCATCACCAAAAAAACTGTTCAGTTCCATGGGTATGACTGCAGAACCTAAAATGCAACACTGTACAGGAAAAAACTGTGGTCAACTGTGAACCTAGCCAGTTTAAAGAATGCTCTGGAGGTAAAAAAATTTGCAAGATATCCAACCCATAAAAATCGTGCAATTATTATAGTCGGCTGCATTCTACAAAGCCAATCACCATGGCAATAAGAAGAAAATGCAACTAAACAACGTTTTATACAAAATAAATTAAATACTTAAACAAAGCATGAATTAACGCACTGTCTGTACATATTGTTTCTGTCGAATAAACACTGAAGTTATAGTGGCTATATGCACTTAACTGATTGGAAATAATCAGTGCCACGCAACTTTATCTATATACAGAATGCCATAAATATAATCCAGACGTTCATAAAGTTAAAAATCAAATTAAAGAACCGAATGCACTGTCTGTATTGTTTCTGTCGAATAAACACCGAAGTTATAGTGGCTATATGCACTTAACTGATTGGAAATAATCAGTGCTATGTAAATTTATATACCGGTATACAGAATGCCGCAAACATAATCCAAACGTTCATGAAGTTAAAAATCAAAGTAAAGAACCGAATTTACTGAAAAATGTGCTGGAAATTTTAAAAAGTGCAATTTTTAATTAGAAAGAATTTTAAGGGATCCTTTTAACAAGTTAAATCATGCTTGCTGACTCATTTTTCATGACTACAACGATTTCTAGTGCTGTCATTAATATCCTACCGCAACCAGCACATGCACACCTACACAAACAGGCATGCACAATTGCACGTGGCCATAAAAAAGTCATTTCAGTTCAATGCATTCCTTGCAATAATGAAGTACTTGAAATGGATTCTAAATGCCGAGAAACAGCAAGGGTACAGCACATTCTTATCATCAATGACACACACTGCTCCTCTCAAGGTGTTGCCATTTGCAAAACACATCATACATTAGAAATCTGCCTATAGATACCAGTACATTAAAAAATATCCAACTACCGGCAGCTGCAAATGGTTATACGACTTGATCGAACCACAGGAGCACTGCCTGGTACAAATGCTCTGATCTATTCTGTCTGTCTGACTGTGATAAATTCATACCACACAGTGCAGTCTTATGCCATAGGGCAGTTCAGTCATGTGCATAGGTCATGTGATTTTACACAGGAAGAATTTCGTCAATTATTTTAAACTTACTCGATGTAGTTGATAACTAGATACATGTATAAAAATTTACAAAAAATATGTACCAGGCACATAAGCCCTTATGAGTGGGTATTCAATTACACATCAGTGACATCACTCATCATAGGAAAATGCTTTCATGATAACGATGAAATAGTTAGTCACCTGGGGCCAAATTTATGACGGTATCTCAGACATGTCTTAGATCCTAGTTGCGACTAGCGGGCAACTAACGGATAAATCAGAATTCACAACGACGTCTTAGCCAGCTAAGACACAACTACGCTAGTCGACCTATGAGGGTCGTTTAAGTCTACTAGTCGCTGTCGTAAAGGCAAACATGGCCGGCGGGACATCTTCGATTCGTCCACTTCGACGCGGTTTAAACTATTAAAGAGTGTTTCAGAGTCACCAAATTTAATTCCGTTGGATGTGGGACGATGAGCTGATTTATGCTTGTGGTTTTCGCCGTCACTAAATACCATTAATGTGTAACAAAACGCATTTTAGATCGCATATAATCTACCGCCGAAGATAATATCTTCCGCGGGCGATGCAACGTCTTTGTTTGTTTTGATACGCGGACAGCCCATTGTCTAGCCCACTGGCTAAGGCACGGCCGCCTATTAATATTATGTGCGCATGCGCACTAACTATAACCACGCTTTGGTTTGTCGACTAAGTAAGTGGTCCTGTAAGTGTGCGTTGTGAATACGGGATGTCGTAAAGTCTACGACACGTCTTAGCTAGACGCATCTTAGCGCTAAGTGGTGTCTTAGCCAAGTCACCTCCCATAAATTTGGACCCTGCAACTGAGTCTGCAATTTAGTCAATCAATAATCACTACCTAAGGGGAAAAAATTATTGAAATATGGCTCAAGAACATGGACCCATTCTGATCAGATGCCCAACTGGCTATCAATCTGTCATACAAAAGAATACCTGCAACACGTTCTTATGCACTGCCTGTACTACATAGTCTGCTAGTTACTTCCTAGTGACCTCGTCATTAATTGCTACTAAAGGCCTCATAATGTGACTAAAATACAGACCATGTAACTGAATTAATCCTGAATTTAAACCCGAAAACACAGATATTTCATCACTAAACAAGATGAGATGGCAGCTAGCATAGCCAGTATATTCAGCAAGCAGTTGTAGCTGTATACACTTCATCCAGAATTTAAACCCGACAACACAGATATTTCATCACTAAACAAGATGAGATGGCAGCTAGCAGTTGCAACTGTATACACTTCAGTTGCAAAAGCACATGCAATGCTTCAACCTATAAATGCAAGCAGTTGCAACTGTATACACTTCAGTTGCAAAAGCACATGCAATGCTTCAACCTATAAATGCAAGCAGTTGCAACTGTATACACTTCAGTTGCAAAAGCACATGCAATGCTTCAACCTATAAATGCAAGCAGTTGCAACTGTATACACTTCAGTTGCAAAAGCACATGCAATGCTTCAACCTATAAATGCAAGCAGTTGCAACTGTATACACTTCAGTTGCAAAAGCACATGCAATGCTTCAACCTATAAATGTCCCAGTTAAAGGCCAATAGGTCATGGTTAATGATCTCAAAGTAACATCTAGATGGTCTGTTGACAGGTCAGTCACTCAAACGCTGACAGAGGTCATGGCATGGTTCACTTTCTTTCGACTTTACTAGGGAAGACTATATTTCACACACATTATTAGATTTCACGTCAGCACAGTCCACGAATGGACACCACCACTGTCCATACGTGGAAGCCAGTGCAGTGTCCAAACATGGAGACCATCATCACCCATACATGGACATACGTGAAACACCGAGTCCAGCATGGCCATACATATGCTGAAGCAGTAAATTAATCGCAAAAGTATCTGTAGAATGGTTATAAATAAAGCTTTCTGGCACACTGAACTACAAACGAAATCCACTGTTGCCCAACTATAGGCTTCAACGACATAATGGCTGACTGTAAGCCATAGCAAATCAGCTGATCAGATCATGCACCATTTCTCCATGTGCCATATATATAATTAAGTACCCTGTAACAAGAAAACCAAAACGAAATGGCTGGGAACTATTAAACTAAATTGCAGTTAAATGGTCATAATGAAGACTTTGTCTTTGGATTCTCTATTGCCATAAAATAGGCTTTACACAAATTTTTAGCATAATTTAAAAATAATTAAAATATATAATCCATCAAAATCCATTTCGTCAAAACTAAGCTCGTCTAAACTGAAGGAAAATTAAAACTGGAGACATTACATAACTTCAAGTAATAGCATTTGTGCTTGCAATAGCATTTGTGCTCACAATAACATTTGTGCTTGCAATAGCACTTGTGCTCGCAATAGCATTTGTGTTCACAGCAGACAGTTTTGTAACGTAACCCATAAGTCGCTTGCAACCGACGATGCTATAAACACTGTCAGAATTACTATTACAATAACAAAGACAGGGAAGAGGAGAGGCCAGAAAAGAGGACAACACAGTCGTGCAGTCTGTACCAATTTAAGCCCAACTGCTCATTAATAATGCGCAATAACTAGAATATACATTTGCACATAAAAATATTAAGTATACAAATTATTGTTATCACATGTATGTTTATAAATACCTATATATAATATACATAGGTAATAGGGTGCCCGTTAAAAAATATTTTCTGAATTTCTTATGTGGTACCCTCTCATTTTGTTGTCTATCATGAGAGAAGTTCCAGGTAATTTTTTAAGAATTTTGGATGCATGTTTAGAGGGAGCTCAACATATGTGAAGTTAGCGAAATATTATCCGACAGCATGCTATTCTGACTTATTTCACAGTTATTTATCATTCAAATATTTTCAATGCAAAATCAATACAGCAATGTCAAATGCTAATCAAAACTGAACTATTCAGAATACTAATAACAATACTGCCACAACAAAGTACATTGCAGCATTTATTTTCGTTTTTAAGCTGTAAGTCACTAGGGTCTATTTGTCAGTGTATTTTGTTGTTGTATCATCACCGACAAGTAGTGACTTTCTCGCTTTTGGGCACTTGGCTCTGTGGCTTGAGAAATTGTTTCTGTTCATCACTTGTTGTAATGGAGGTGTTGAAGTCATATATCAGCTACACAGCTCACTCTACTCTGCCATTTACCACTGCCAGACTAGACTGTTAACATATTTCTTGTTTAGCTCGAAATCTTCACACCACAAACCCCACTTTGTCTGACCATATTGGAAGCTGGGGTATCTAGGCACATGGCCCTGACTAGATTTTCTATTCCCCACTCTCGCATCATTGAAACAGCAGCATTGCTAGTTGCTTCCCCCTACCATCCAGAAGCTTTGTCACGTCAAGAGGCTGCTCCACATGCAAACCTGATACCAAGACTGCGTCAACCTGCTCATTGACTGCAATATCTGGTAACATCTTGCCATCCCAATGTACAACTAGAGGTACGGACGGTTCGAAAATGGCTTTTCCAGCCTGAGCGGTATGTTGACGAAACTTTAGTCTTGCTGTTCTGATGGATTCAGGATTGACGTTGAAACTAGACATGTCATGTCCAAGGTTCT
Organism: Lumbricus terrestris; assembly: GCA_949752735.1. Classification (NCBI taxonomy): domain Eukaryota; kingdom Metazoa; phylum Annelida; class Clitellata; order Crassiclitellata; family Lumbricidae; genus Lumbricus; species Lumbricus terrestris. Next base: position 36,338,169 of record OX457038.1, on the reverse strand, counting down.
ATGCAGTCTCAGCCAGAATAAGTGTTGCTGTGCGGCTGCTGACATTGGCTCGATGAAGTGCAGCACTTAATTCTGCTGTTACAACAGGCACCGACCCTCGTTTGGTAGCTCTATGTGAGCAGCGTGGTTCTAGATAAGACTCAACTTTAGCAGCCATAGTGGCCAATTCTTCTTCTGAAGTCAATTCATCATCTTTCTGAACTGTGATATTCGCTCTCTTTCTGTCATCTTCTTTACTTCTAAGATAATGCTCACACTTCAATCTCTTTAACTTTCTGCCCTCTGTTCTAGCCAAAGCTGTGTCTACACCACCCATTTAGCCTATGCATGGACAGTGTTGGTCATCCAAAAAAAACCTGTCTTCAGCAATGGTGGTCATTGACATAGCATCTGTATGTGACATGTCAAAAGTTTTTCCAAATCTCCGATCATAGTACTTTCATTAGCTCAGTTCTGCGATGCATGTTCTTATTCAGTTTCTCCCATCTATAAAACATGTCCTCCAACTTTTCAATGGCATTCCTATCAAGTGTTGTTGGGATACGGGCCATTGACCAAATGTGAAGAACTTCATGTACAACAGACCTTGAACTGTCTCTGACTGTCTTAGCAAGAATCTTGTACCGATGGAAAAAGACAGACAACACCTGATTGTAAGTTGGAAGCTTGCTTCCACATGTATTTCTTCTGATACCGTATCAATCAACCAAATGTCAGCGGAACTATACGTGTGACTGTTACAAGTCGTGAAGCAGCTACTTCTGTCATACTTTCTATTGGTAATTAACTAATCAATCTAAGATTTTAAATCCAAAAGACTGAAAGCACTATCAGTGATTTAGATATACTGCAGCTGCTTTAGTATGACAACTATAACATTGACACACTAAATACAACAGTTACTGCATCATTGCCCCAATTGCGCAGAACAGTGTGCACACTAAATAAAAAAAAGGGTTTTAAAAAAAAAGGAACATGTTGCAGCTAAATGAAAGTGATGGTGCAGATTTCAGAATGCTAATTGCACAATTAATAGATATAGCAATTTTATTCTGTTTGTGAGTACTGTATGGACATTGACCATAATAAGCTAAAACCTACTAACAGTAACCTTTTGTGAATATTACATTTTTCTGTTCTCTTTAAATGTAATTTCTTTACAACTTAGTGCTTCTTGGGGGTTTGTAGCGGGTCCAGTTATTTTTAAATTAAGATTAAAACCTTAGCTGTTTGTTGTGATTTTGTAATGACAAGGACTCATTTTTATTCATGAACTAGCTGAAAGAATCCAAGGATAAACTGTTGACTGAGAGAGCAGCAGTAATATTAAACACATTAATAAGTCTAAAAAGAATAATAACAACATAGTAGGCCTAAGTAACATGTGCAATATGAAACAAAATGCTGTAAACAACGACACTGGAAAAGGTACGAAAGATTGCGATATAGCATAAACTTTAGTCATGTTGAGCTCCCAGTAAATATTAACATAAAATTCTGCAATTTCACTCTGTTATTTCACAGACCAGGTGTAACAACTTCAGAGGGTACCGTGTAAAAAATTACGAATTTAAAATTTTCTCATTGGCTTAACGGGCGCCCTAATAGGTAACATATATATATATATATATATATATATATATACGACATCATATATACATATATGCACATATATACATATTATGTCAGTAATACGTATTGTATGTACACATAGGCACATGGAAAGCCCATGCAGTCATATGGGGAGATTGTGGCCAACAGCATGTGACTGAATCTATGAGGGTCTCATTGCCCAGGCACTGAGGTCGGCATGAACTAAGCTCAGGGCATAGCATCTGCCGACACCAGCAGAGAAATATTTAATTATCTTTCAGAATGCAGCAGCAGCAGCAGCAGCAGCAGCAGCCAAAGCATCCACTCTCCCTGCATCCTCTTACTCCTCCTTCACTTCCTGCTCCTCCTCCTCCTCTTCCTGCTAACAGTCCCTAGTTTAACGGCTGGTAAAGGGAGGACACGAAGACGAAGTTGGAGGGTTGAGGGCAAACGCATCCCAGAAGGCAAGTAGCCGACAGCAGTCGGTTGGTGTGGTGCGTCGTCGTCGTTCACGAACCTGGATCCAGTCTAATGATTTGTCATTAATATCCAATGGGCCCAGGTTCAAGGATCCGGCCATCACTGCAGCTGCCGCCACCGCTGCAGTGTACACAAACCCTCGCCACCACCGTGAAGGCACCGGCCATCATATCAGTAACCTGGACAATGGGCACATATATTCAGAATATTACTACTTTCCTGCTCGGAGGAGAGACGAATGCTGCTGCGAAAGCAAACAGAAAACACACACGAGAAAAATGCACCTTGACCTTTGCGGACACTTCTGCTAATATCCTTACGCTACAGGAAGTTACGATCAACCACTTTCTTACTTTACAGAAAGATATAAATGAACGGACGTGACCCGTGTGCACAGAAAGCAATGCAAGAGAAATAAATAAAGCAATGTTGTGGAATGTGGAGCCAGCCAATTGCATGGCAGGTTTCTGATTATCACAAGGAAGTGGCTGATACAGAACAGAAAAAGACAGATCTCATATTGCCATCATTTATCAGAGTATCTATACTAAAAAATCATATTACTTTTTGTTCTATTGCAATTATATTTCAGCAGAGTTCATTAAAAATTATACATTGGCATGCATAACATTAGTATTTTAACAAGTTCAACATGCTCACCGAAGTATGTTTAGATAGAGGTTTCAATGCAAAGAATGCAAGAAAAAAGACTGTCGGTATAAACTTACTCAATTTAATAATAATCAAATAGAGTTTAATTTGCAGACAAGATAGAGAGTCTTCCTAGGAACATTGCACAAAATATCGTCATAACAAATCAAGCACCAAGGCCATACTTTCATCGCCAAAAAACTCAAAAATAAACACATTTAAGTGTTATTTAACAGAATCCAAGCACCTTGCCTTGTCTGTTAGACACCCACCTTTCTCAGTTTATGTTTCCATAGACAGTACCCAACTCAGCCAATGTAAATACGCAGCACCCAGCAGGAAATGGAATTGCTTCATAAATTCTTAATTTATCACAAAATATTGGTGCTTATTATTACATCTAGTGTTGTGCCTTCATTTGGTTCTTATAACCCGCTTCATTAAGCTAACGACTAAACACTTGTCCTGATGAGTTCAGCCTAAACACAGGTACTAAGCTAGCAGTCGCTACGATTTTAGATTTCTAGATTTTACACATGTATAATAATTATTCTATATAGGTAAGATGCCTAGAAATAGTTGAAAAGGAAAGTGACCACAACCATTTATCGATATAATTATGCATGTGTGTGTATATTTATGCTCAGTAGATGCCAGGTATAGTATTCTCTCATACTACTACCTAAACCAGTGGTTCCCAACCTTTTTTGACTTGAGGGCCACTTTTTCTAAGTTGGAGGACCCGAGGGCCACTTTTTCTTAGTTGAAGGACATTAGGGGGCCACAAGGTTAAAATTGTATTAACTAAAGGCATATAAAATTGTCATAATTGATCCAAAATATAAGGTTTGATGTAATTAGGGGGCCACAAGGTTAAAATTGTATTAACTAAAGGCGTATAAAATTGTCATAATTGATCCAAAATATAAGGTTTGATGTAATTTATCGACGTTTAAATAAAATAATTTGTAATAGAAAATAATAATGTGTTCTATCCTGTCCAAATTGTTAATTTTTTCATATATTTTTGATAATTCTTTGAGAGATGAGGGGCATCTTCTGAGGTCTGGCGGGCCATTTTCTGAGGCCTGGCGGGCCACTTTTGGCCCGCGGGCCACGGGTTGGGAACCGCTGACCTAAACCAACTCGATCTTATCTTAGATTCAAATCTAACAGTTTTATACACTGACCAGTGACCATGTGGCTTCAAACTTCATATTTAAATGAATTGATTGGGTCAGAATCCTCATACCACAGCCTGTTTGAATAGGCATCACACCATTTCAGATCCCCATGCATGGATTAAAATCGCTGAAATACGCCACCATCAGAAGGCTGGTTTTACAAAAATCAAACCACCAATTTGTGATGGTTTGAATATTGCACAAATTTTAAGTTTATGTCTTGCACAAGCCTAGTAGATTCTCATTGTGATAGGGTAAGGACCATAGATGAGTTGTGTACTGGTAAATCATGCATGTAGTCCTCAACGTCAGTGCACCATGGACCAATAAATCTTAACGCAGTGCCTACCATCAACACTCAAAGTCATGAGAATCTACATGTTCAAGCTCTGATTCATAACAGATCGCCTTGTCATTCTGAGAATGACAAGAATTTCAAGAAGGATTTTTACTCTGACCGTATTTAGGAAGCTATTTATAATGGTTCAATGTAAAGCATGCTCATCAGGCAGTAAATACCGTGTAATTAATTAAGTTTGGTATTCACAATAGGCTTTATACTGTTACAGCACAGTTCAATAGAGATATGTGTACTTCAGAAGGCATTTATTATATACACTTGAATAACCATAACAGGTACTCGATGGATGGTAACTATGGAAAGAAGTATGGCGACAAACATAAACTGAAAGGGTAAATACCTCAGGATAATTAAGAAAAATTAAATGTAGGAGATCAGAAACCAATGAAATAAGTTAGAAGATCAAAATAAGCAAAACATATTTAACAATGTGTTCAACATCAAACTAGACATCTAAACATTGCAATTTTATCATAATATACATCCTTTCTTACAAACACTGTCCAAATCTGATATCAGACATTATTTAAAACAATAATCTTCAGCTGAATCATAAATAACTGCATATACAGCAAAGAGATGTTTCACTAAAATATTGGGACTAACATTGGTTTTAAAATGTACCTCAGTTAGACACTGCATATAACTTGAACAACTATATAGTGAATAAAAAAACTTCCTCTTTATAATACAACGGTAATAGAGAAAAATTAACACATGATATCTTCCTTCCTACCTCTCTAGTACAGTCTCTGATGCTCACACAAACATTGCTTGTGGTGCTGCCTTCTCAGTTCTCTCCTGAATCTGTGCCCCATTACTTGTAATTGTGACAATTATATTACACTTGCAATTGTAATTGTGACACAATCAGATTATATAGCATTGTCAGTGGCAAGCTACTTCCTAGTATGCTTTACAAAACTGCTTGTCAGTGCAAATGCTATTGCTCAGAGTTGTGCAGGAAGTCATAAGTGCACTTTTAACCCTTTACCCGTTCATTTTTCCCATTAGGCCTGTGTTTTCAGCGGATATTCTCGGGGCAAACGGGCAAAGGGTTAACTTCGGTTCATAAATAAATTTTCCCCGTCATATCTAAGTACTTTACTCTCTCTATTTGAGATTAAAGGCATAATGGATGTGGTTTTTTTGCACTTCCACGATTCCTATTGCTGGAAACAAAACACAAAATGAAGAAACTGATGCTATAATTCTATGAAACTGATGCTCTAATTATATGAAACTGACGCTCTAAGTCTATGAAACTGATGCTCTAATTCTATGAAACCTTCGTTTCTTTCACTTCAGTCTTCTCATGAAATTTCTTCACAAAGAAGGACATGCCAAGATTTCTTGTGTTGTAGGAAATAACATAAATTTGACTCAGAGATCACTAGTACACTCCGTTTCAAATTCAAAAGTGTTCTGTCTAAAATGTTACAACTTATACTGAAGGATATACAGTACATCTGGGTACAAAGAGTTTGCTTTCATCATACAAAAGATACTTTTATGTTAATTTGCAAGTGTATGAAACAAGTTCTACTTAATTAAGATTAATCTGTCATAATGACAATAACGCATCAATGAATAATGAAATAATGAAAGAACAAGCTATTAGAACAGACCAGCTCAGTTTAGTATGTGAAAGCATTTATAAGCATAACTAGCACTTCCCACAATTATTATATTCATAATTACATCTGATTTGCTTTAAAGAAGATCCGGCATACCTGGGAACGGCGGTCCCAAATTATAAAATTCCATAAATCGATAGTGCGGAGTATTGGATGGGCAAAAAGTGTGGGTTTTTCATCCAGCCTCCATTTTTTAAGCGTTTCCTCCTCAATCCAGCTTCTATTTCAGATCTAGAAATACCTTCATCCAGCTTCTATTTCACCTGCAGAAGAACCTTCATCCAGATTCCAATTCTCTTGCGTTTTTTCATCAATCCAGCTCTATTTCACCTGTAAAAGGTCTTCATCCAGCTCCTATTTCACTTGCGTTTTTTCGTCAATCCAGCCTCCATTTCACCTGTAAAAGGTCTTCATCCAGCTTCTATTTCTCAAGCGTGGTTTTATGCGCCCATCCTATACACCGCGCTATTACGACACGTGAGGTTGATCTATTTCCAACGGAATGCCGTCAAAACAACGTAAACAATGACGTAAAAAGCCCGAGAAGCTCGTAAGTAAGTGAATAAGTAAAGAATGAAGAAAATAAGTGAATAAATGCAGCCTTAACTGTAGTTGGCTATTCTTCTGACGAAAATACATGTTTCAGAATTTGGGACCGCCGTTCCCAGGTGTGCCGAAGATCCATGGGGGATTTTTAGAAAACAGAATGTTTCATATTTTTCAATTAGCCTACTTTAAAAGTGTCAGTTCGTGTTAGCCTCATTGCCTTCTTCGGTAAGACTAGAGTGAACGCACCTCTGCACATGAGTGCGCATACCGATCATAATAATATCTATGAGTTATATAGTGGGTACGCACGGTCCGTCCGTTCAGTGACCGAAAACAGTTTGTCGTACATTGAAATATCGGTGAAGGATTCCACCAAATAAACTTATTTAAAGTGAACATTGTCCAGGCTAGAGCAGCGCGCACATGTACACATGCGTAGCGCACTGTACTCTAGGTATACATTATGTCGTAGCACTTCCTGTAATCTGGTTGCTCCAAGTGGCCTACCAAGTATACGGAATATAGCAAAGCTCATGTCAGTATCAAACCCCACATCTCGTCTTAGAGCACTACTTCTAGATCCCCCATTCCATCAGAACCTCGGCTCACCTCTTTCTGTATCTGTTCTTCGTCGCTTGGATCCTCCATATCCCGAACTTTTTTGTTTTGGATTAAAAGATCATATCGTTCAGAATCTCAGTAACGAAGTCTAAACAGTCAACACCACACATATTACACGCACCATTACCATAGCCTACAGTTTCGGTGAAAACTGTTGCCAATGAATGACGTCATTTACCTAACAGCGATATCTTACGATCAATCGAGCAAAATTTAGACAGCTTCATTAATAATAATAATAATAATAATAATAATATAGACCTAAGAATGATATAGAGTTATAGACAGACACAAACAGACAGATTGGATACATAAAAAAATAAACAGACAGACAGATCGGGCGGATTTGCTTTGTAGGCTGCTATTAGCGCCAGGTAATTACAAAGCTGTCTGTTCAGTTAGTAGTTAAGTTTAATTAAGATTGCTGCATAACTTGTAAATGTAAAGCGCAGCACGTGCGTCTTGCAGGCGTTTCATTAAAGAAAAGATATTTTATATTTTTTTACATAGGCAGGCAGACAGACATAGATAAACACAGAAAGATATGGACTGTGAAAAAGAATGAACAGGCAGAATCTTTGACACGCAGACAGACACGGACAGACAGATTGTTGCTGTACTAATTAATTGTAGGTCTATGATTAATCTGCATCTACATTTCCTGCTGTGATAGTAGACTAATACTGTACTCATTATACTGTATTCATTGTACTGTCAGGGCTTAAAGTGTGCCTGGGCGGTCATGGACGGCGTCCATGCGCTCATTTTAAAATCTGAGCGCAGTCCAGCACAGGCTGTAAAGGTAAGGGACGTCCAGGCACTTCTTTTGGAAAGGTAAGGGGCGTCCAGGCACTTAGTTTTCCTCACCTTAAACACTGGGTACTGTGTAGTACTGTATTGTACTGGAATGGAACTATAGCTATTCTCTGCTTAAATATTTTGTACTGAGCAGGATTAGTAGATTTCTAACGAGTCTGCATTTGTGATCACGTCTGCAATACCAGGTAATTAATTAATAAGAAAGGTGAAGGTAGTCTGTGGTTGTACTATTTTGTGTATAATATTATATGGTACATTAGCGATAGGATACTGGTTTAGTGACAAAATACTAGTTCAAATGTGGTAAAGACGTATCAGAAGGAATAATATTTTACTAGTAATAACATTTCCAAGTGCTTAAAAATCGTACGAGCATATGCGTTAACTATACGTGTACTGGACAAAGCCAGCCTAACGGCGCCACCGCTGCCATCTGGCGAATGTAATTAAATTAGCCAATTTTGAGAGGTGAGTGAGGTCACCATCCTATTTCCCACATCATGGTTCAAAGGGTCAAAGGGTATAGTCACACAATAATGGAGGACCTAGTTCGCATGCAGTATAAGCAAGGTCTTTGGTATAAGCTCATGTCTGCATAGGGCTCCTCTTAGAATATATACTCCTTTTTCTTTAAGTTCTCTGCCTCTCGGCAGGTTCCAACTTCCAATGACGCCATTCTTCTCTTCGCTGTGCTTTCCTCTTCAGTGCGCTGTAGCCTATCCTTCAGACATCATCCATCCCAGCATCATCTGCCTCGGTCTTCCTCTCCTTCTTTCCCCCTCCAATCTCCCTTCTGTATATACTCCTTGGCCGAATGCATTTATCTTTTCCCAGGGTTGTCGCCATAGACATCATTATACGGTAAATGTAAGATGTCTATGGCTGTTGCGCTGATAGCGCCCATAACGCCCGATACGAGTTTCAAGCTAAGCTTTGGCGAAAATGACGTAGAGTCCGTGACGTCAAAAGCAATTACTGCATAACGATTAAAATATGGCGTCGTATACTTCAGCGATGGCGTAATTAACACAGCGTAATTAAAAAATGTCTATATCTCGGGATTTAAAGTGAATAAAGATCTGAAAATAGCACTACTGGTTAATCCGTGTGAATTAACGTCTATTTATATACAATGTTTCAGGTCAGTAGCTGCAAAACTGTGAGCATGCATTTTGGACAAAGTCACATATGCACATCCGTTCTTATAGATAAAGATATAATTATTTTTCTGGTTGTAACCTACTTCACTTTCATATTCTAAATCTGGGTGATGGGCTGATGGCGTTTACAAGCGAAAGATTATCCGAGTTAAGTCTGAACCATATTCTGAGCAGAATGGAACGTGCACCATTGCTCTAAAAATCTGTAGTCAATGCTGTCATGGTAATGGACGGTTTGACTAGTCACGTGTTAATGGAAGGCGTGCTTGTAAATAAACGGTTTCTTCGTGATTAATTACATATTGGAATAAGCATGTAAGTAAAATAACCACACATTCATAGTAAATAAATTTAAAAGGTAAATACGCACACTAGATACCCGTACTCCAAACAATATGGCTGCCAACGAATGCCATAAATTAGAGCGCAGCGACTATTATATAATTACAGCGCAGCGACTATTTATCGCGTGAGGGTCGGTTAGGGCTCAGGTTAGGCGCCGTGAGGGTCGGTTAGGGTTAGTTTTAGGGTTAGTGCAGTCATTCTGTTGAGCGCTTTGCATGTTGCGATGCGTCGATAGGATAGGTCGCTGCGCTCTAACTTTATAGCATTCGTTGGCAGCCATATTGCTTGGAGTACGGGTATCTAGTGTGCGTGTTTACCAAAATAACCTATTTTTTTACTAGTTTTTACTGCACGGAACGTGACGGAAGTGCTTCTACAACTGCACGAATCCATTTAGAACTGCACATTCTGTGTAGAACTGCACGTTAAAAAGCCCTGTTATGATGGTTTGTGTGATTGACTACATTTAACATTTCTGCTTTTCGGCGTAGGGTTGCAGCGTAGGCCTATGTTTTGTGTGATTGAGGTCAAAGACGGTAAATGTGTATTTTAGCGTGTGTGATTAATCGCCGGTAATCCCGCTGTTTAGCGTCGTTAATTTCTTTTACAAGATTAGCGTCCTTAATGCTTTATGCAAGTACCTGGTGTTTAGTAACAGCCGTATGACGTCAATGGAAGCTGGATGATGGACATAATAGGTGAAATCGAAGCAGGATTAACGAAGAACACGCTTAGAAAATAGAATCAGAATAACGGTATTTTTATACCTGGCAAAGAAGCTGGATTGACGAAAATGACACATTAGAAATGGAAGCATGATGAAGGTATGTTATAGTCTGAAATAGAACCTGGATTGACAAAAATAACGCTTGAAAAATGGAAACTGGATGAAGATTCCTTAAAGGTGAAATAGAAGCTGGATTGACGATGCATAATAACGCATTTCTGTTGTCGTTGGAAGAAAAGAAATTAACGACGCTAAACTGCGGGATTACCTCAATCGCCATTGTAGCATTATTGTTTTCATCAACCCAACTTATGTTTAAGCAAGAATTCTTCTCGTTAAGCCCACTTCCATCTAAGCAAACTTTCTAGAAATTACTGAAACTTCCATTTCAGCAAGAATTATTTTTAATTTCACACAACTCCTTTAATTAAGAATTCTTATTGTCAATCCAACTTATATTCGATGATCGTTGAAGCCTATAAAATGACAAATAATTAAATAAGCTTTTGCCATAATAGCATGAACACATATGGCCTTTTAGGTCCTCCCTACATTTCCAGTTGCAGCTAAAAGGGTATTTATACTGGATACTTATGAATCATCTGTGGGAGTAGTAATTACTTATAGGTCTCCCAGCATGAGCACCTGAGAAAACAAGAAAGTTTTCAGGCAGCAGATAGAAGTGACAGACATGCTTATTCCAACCCAAATTTGTGGAGGCATGGAGAATGGATTCACAACAGTGGCGGCGCTAGGAGGGGTTATGGGGGCTAAGCCGGGGATTAAGCCCCTTATAAAAGGCTAAGCCCCCTAAAAAAGGCCATCTGGGTTTTTTACATGCAAAACTGAAATATATCCACGATTTTCGACCGAAGGACTAAAAATAGGTTGCCAGAAATTTTGACGGATGAAAATAGAAAATATCCACGATTTTCGACAGGATGACTATAAAAAAAGGCGTCAGAAATTCTGGCGGATGAAAATGGAAAATTTCCATGAGATTTGGGCCGGATGACTAAAAAAAGTAGTCAGAAATTTTGGTGGATGAAAATGGAAAATTTCCTCTGGGAGGCTTCAGCCCCCCAAACTGAAATCCTGGCACCGCCACTGATTCTCAATTGCAAAAGCTAGGTGTGAGGTGATGGCTGTCCAGGCCCAGGGATAAAGAGGTCAAATGGATCCCTGTAGTGAAAGGGACAACCTGGATAAGGAGAGCAGAGGTTCCGTTCACAGAGGAAATCACATTGGTACCTTGGAGTTGACCATGGTGGGCTTTGACGTCTAAGACAGTGGTTCCCAAACTTCAGCAGTCCGCGGACCGGCAAGAATTTTTGGTGAAGCTCGCGGACCGCTAACTTAATTAGACCTAAATGGCGATGGCAAACAAAGCGACGTAAATGATAAAAACCTCTAAAATATAAGGCTATATGCAATTAGCCTACATTTACATGTCCTTGAAGCCTTATTTGTTTAAGATTTGTTACGAGTATTTTCGCTTGAACTGTCGGTTATTTTTCACCTTGGACGTGCTGTTTGAACAAAAAGCCACTTCTGAATCATTATTATCTTCGCTCTGAGTTTCTGAGCAATCAAGCACATCATTCGCTGTTTTTTTATATTAAAAAACCTGTCCAGATTTGTTTGCTTACCTTTGCTCATTTTTTATTCAAAGACATTTGTTTATATTTCAACTAAAAGTTTTATAGGCCTAATATGTTAGAATTTTTTATTCTGCATCCGGCGTTTACTAGGCAAATAGGCCTAAGCTCGAAAACTGACTGCAGTCACCAAAGTAGTAAATTTTAAATAAATTTAAATTGTCTGAATTTGCCATCTGGCAAGCTAAAATAAGGCCCGTTGATTTATTTCAAAATTTTAATTTGTAAGACAGAAATTTGAATAAATTTTGGACAACAAAGCGAATAATTTCACAATTTCAAACAAATAAACTAACAATTACAGTTTATTTAGCTTATTTTTAACTCTTCTCCGCGGACCGGCGATCATACCTCCGCGGACCGGTGCCGGTCCGCGGACCACCACTTTGGGAACCACTGGTCTAAGAGGAGTACATCTTGAAGTGGATTCGAGCATCATTTGGGAGTCAATGCAGTTCATTCGCAGTATAGGCTCCTTTTGGTGTTCCTCAGGGCTCTGTACTTGGGCACTTGGCCCCTTATTATACCTTCTCTGCACGGCTGATCTTTGTCCTCTACTTGAGTCCCAGGGTCTCCTCCACCAAATCTTTGCTGATGACACTCAAGCCTACATACATTCTAACCCATTGGATTCAGTTAGCACTGTGCGCCTAATGTGTCTGACTGTAGACGTCCTTTCCTCTTGGATGGCGTCAAATCGGCTTCTCCTAAATCCCAGTAAGACTCAATTCATTTGGCTGGGTGGCCGTCGGCAACTTGAGAAGATCGATTTGCCTCTGCTAGCCCAAATCTTTCCTGACATTAGTTTCTCTTCCACGGTTCGTGACCTGGGTGTTACCCTAGACTGTGAACTCAGTCTCAGCCAGCATGTCAATCTTGATGCTCGAAGCTGTTACTACCAGCTTCGTCAACTTCGAGTGATTGCACGCTCTCTCTCTCATGATGCGCTGGTAGTTCTTGTTCATGCCTTCATAACCAGTTGAATCGACCATTGTTGCTCAATCCTTGTTGGCCTTCCCCTTGGGGTTCTGGGTCGGTTAGATCGTGTTCTGCGCTCTGCTGCCCGGCTCATTGGACGAATCCCTAAATTTTCCTCTGTTTCTATCTACATGCGTGATGTGCTGCATTGGTTGCCAATAGCCCAACGCATCCATTATCGAATTGCTGCCCTGGTCTCACGTTGTATCCTTGGTTGCGCTCCATCCTACCTGCGCATTCTTTGTCGCCCAGTCTCTGACATTGAAGCGCGTCGGGCCCTTCGCTCTGCTGCGAAGGGGCAACTGCTTGTTCCACGGGCTCGCTTGGCTACCAGACAGCTCCGAGCCTTCTCGGTTGTGGGGCCGTCAATCTGGAATGACCTCCCCCCTAACCTCCATCTCCTCCACCTGACCAGTCAATCCTTATTCCTTAAGTCCCTTAAATCTTTTTTCTTTTGCCGTGGCTGGGCTGGGAGCGCCTCTGAGTAGTTTCTTGAAGGGGCGCTATATAAATGCTAATAATGAATGAATGAATGAATAGGTTGAAATATTTGTCCAAATACAAACTAGTTCCTCAGTCCTACTCCATCAACTGCACTGGCTTCCTGTTCGGTACAGGATAAAATTTAAATTTGGATGTCTGACCTACAAATCTCTCAGCACCAACCCACCTTCCTATTTTCAGCACTACTTACTCCTTACATTCCTCCTCGTTGCTTGCGTTCATCGGGTACAAGTCTTTTATCTGAACCTCGATGCAAAATAGTTGTGGGCTTGCATGCATTCCATGCTTCTGCAACCAGGGAACGGAATCGGCTTCCGCTCTCTCTTCGAAGCTCAATTTCACTTCATTCCTTCAAAAAGCAGCTAAAAACTTACTACTTCTGCTTGGTTTTCAAGCATATGGATCTTTAACTGCATCTTCCTCTGGCGGCTGACTATCCGCGCCTCAGATTCACATTTTGGTGTGACCTTGCACGTGTTACAAATTTTTTTAATAATAATAATATGACAAAATGAAAGAAGTGTGGGATCAGTCTGGCAGCCAGTATGAGAATTGTAGAAAAATTGCTGAGGGTCAGTGAGGGCCAGACTTTGATTTATGTGGGCTGGGGTAATGCAGTGAAGATTTTACTGTGGAGGCCCTAAGAAAGACTAGGGGGTTGATCCTCCTCAACCCCACGGCAATTCTCACCGTGCTGGCAGCAGAATTCAAGTCCGATGGAGGTTGGCTGACATGCTTTGGGGAGTCATGCACAGAAGGCATTACAATAATATGCGGATGAAAATATAAAGAACTGTGTTGAAAACAGATGAGGAGGCTTATCTCCTGATGGCTATATGCTGCATCAGATGATCAGATGATAGTAGCAGGAAAATCACGCGTTGAGAGGTGCATGCCTGTTAGAGGACATTCAGAGTTTGAGGTCATTGTGGTACATCGAACAATGAAATGAGCTGTTCTGATGGAGTAGGATAGTCAAAGGCCTCGACATTATCCGCATATAAGTGACCAGTAGCCAAGTGCTTGGTAAAAAGAGAAGGAGCGTCGTCAGTGTAAGGGATTTATGAAAGAGGGCAGCAGAGTTGACAAGCTGTGAACTTTCATGCTTCTCATTGGTTTGTGTATTGGACTTGCTGCTTCTTTCTGCCGAGGTTTTGTACGTTTGGATTTCTTTCTCTACTTGTTGCATTGACCTACCTGGCTTGCATGAGGCTGAATGCATTTCGTGATGCATGGTGGGTCTGAGTCTAGTTAATCACTCATGACGTCGGCAGCTGCTCGCAGTAGGTCTCAATTAAGGAAGAGTGATGGATGTCTATCTGAATGGTGATTTCAGTCGCTGGCGGTTCTCCGATCTCCGGCAGGTGATGGATGCCTGCTCTACATGCTCCTGGTGTCTCATTGTATGTGTGTATGTATGAGTGCATGCGCTATGTATGTGTCAATGATGGTGCATATTAAGTACCTTACAGAGGCACTGAACACATGATTGTTTGGTGTAAGGTAATGTGTTTTGAGAGAGTTTGAGAATATCTGATTTAGTCAGTGGAGAGTCTAAAGTGCCTCAGCTTTGACCAATTGATGATAACTTTGGACAGTGGTGTTAATCGTGTGCCATGAACTCTTCCACCTGCCATCACTTCACACTATCAAGACAAGTTGATGCAGAGACCTTGTATGTGATGCTCTCTGTAAGACAGAGTAAGCTGAAGATCGGAATCCATTGTGTTTGCAATTGCACACATGTTAGAAAATGTTCATCAATAATGAATTATGATATATTATTGGAGAGTGCACCTCTGATATTTGGTTTGGTGCTATATAAATTATCTTAATAAAATATAGAAATTCTTGAACAACTTATGACACTGAAGTCTAGTCTAAATGATCAGAGTTGTGTTAAAATGAGAAAGTTATGGGAAAATATAAATATAATCCCACGAGAAGTAGTTTACAATATGAATGTGCCTTTATAACAAATGCACTGGGAAATGTAAAATGAATGTAAAATGAAATTGTATTCTGGAATTGCCTTTAGAAAATATACTTACTTTGTTGTAACGAAGACTTACGGTAGTTAGGATTAAGTATTTTCAACGTTTAGATAATTTTGCATTTATGAAATGAAATGTCAGTGTGCTTATGATGATGATATCATCATCATCATCGGCATCGTTGTCATCATCATCATCATCGGGTACATGAGCTGTAGGCCCATACATGTCCACTGCATTTTTAATCACTTTTCTCCAGAGTCCCTGCTCTTGTGCTGCTATTCTTTGAAGATCTTGTTTACACCAATCCCTAATGCCATCGATCCATTCTTGGTTAGGTCTTCCCCTTCGCCCCTTCCCATCCATAGTTCCCAGCATCACTCTTTTTATTTTACAGTAATTTCAGTGTGCTTATATACAAATCTGAAATGGACTCTTGCACGGAATTAGTGCTAATAAAATGAAATCTCTAACAATTAGTACCAAAAGGTGTCTTGCGGTTGGCATGTGAAGCTGATGAAATTCCTGACGAAGTCTAGATCGTCCAAAGAAAAGTGTGCTGAACATCACTGTAAGAGGCTTTTAGAACTGATGTCTTGCTTATCATCTTGCCAAAACTACGGTAATAATATAGATAGCTTCCATCTATGGTTGTTATCTGTGTGAGTTAATTTTCCATAGAAATTTAGTATGATGGAATTAAGTATCGTTGGGATAATATTGCTTGTTTATTTGCATGTACTGAATTTGAATTATTCTATATGAGAATGAAAATCGAAAATATTCCTTTTGTGTGATTTTAAGATGAAAGACGAAAGATTTTGACGGGATGCTACTCGTGTGATTGTGATGGTTTATAACTGACCTGCAGCATGAAGAAGGCAAACAAGAAGAGCCAATCCACAAGAGACCATGATAAACAGTTGAATGTAAAGATGAATGATGCAAATGAGGCAAGTTTCTATTCTTTATCTTTTGTACAAATTTAATTTAGCTGCTGGGGAATTATGCGATTTAGAACGCTGGACTGTTGAACAATTTCACTATGAAAGGAATTCTGATGTCATAATACATGCTACGAACGAGGAAGTGCTCACGATGGTAGAAGAGAAAAGATCTCTGCTAGATGCAATAAAGACAAGACAAAAGAATTGGATAGGACATTTGCTGCGAGGAAACTCACTGCAGAAAGAAATAATTGAAGGAAGATTGGAGGGGAAAAGGTGCAGAGGAAGACCTAGACAAAAACTGCTGGATGGGATGATGGAGAAGGGTTACGGAGAACTTAAGGACATGGCACAACAGCGTGAAAGATGGAGACAATGGACGTTTGGACCTGCCACTTGGCAGAGAACCTAAAGAAGAAGAATACATGCAAATAGGAATTGGCTGGTAGTTGCCTTCGAAGCTAAACCACGGTCAGTCCTTCCTCTACCCTACATTCCATCTCTCATCCTGCACTAACCAACTGTATTTGCAATGTTTAACTGATAATTAAGAGCTGTTAGATATTATTTTTAATTTGATGAAAACTAAAAGCCAAGCGTTTTGCGGAGTGCTGTTTGTTTCTATTTCAAGGGAGCCTCAGATTTCTGCTTTTCTCTTCATGCTTTCGGTTTCATAGTATGACTGGGCATCCCTGGCGGCACTGTTGCATGTTTCAGGTATCACTCAT
The DNA here is from genome assembly GCA_949752735.1 of Lumbricus terrestris. Classification (NCBI taxonomy): domain Eukaryota; kingdom Metazoa; phylum Annelida; class Clitellata; order Crassiclitellata; family Lumbricidae; genus Lumbricus; species Lumbricus terrestris. Next base: position 36,321,233 of record OX457038.1, on the reverse strand, counting down.
AAAGGAGAAACCCTTGAAACTCGGAACCTAAGTGGTTGAAAGCTGATCCGGTGCCTGTGGCTTTAGCTGCTCCTGTTTTGGTGAAATCCTAACATTTTTAAGGTTTATTTGAAGTTGTTGTTCCAGGGCCTGTGTGCAAGGCTTGTTTCTACAGGATGTTATTGTCCAAGAGTATTCTTAATACACTCCAATCCGTTTCTCTTTTGTCTGCTTGATTATGATGGCACTGAAATAATGTAGTTCATTTTTCCTGATTAACCTAACAAGTTCATTAAAACATTATAACCTAAGAATGTGTACTCGTATATGTGAGACCAAAGTACTTACAAGTATTTGTTCCTGCATGCAAGAGCTCTAAGTACTTACTAACTGGTGTTTGAGACCTAATTACTTGAATAATCTGTGGTATTTGCAAACAAATTATATCACCCACTTATGCAAAACCATGAAGCTGTGGTCACAAGAATCAGCAAAAACAGAAATGCATTTAAATGTCGCTTTGCCTGAAGACTAAGAACAGGTCATCGTCAAAAAGAGACAGCAAGAACCCAACTAGCCGAGAGCTACCTGGCAAAACAAAGACCCTGCAGAGTCAAACACCAAACTTCAGTCTAGCTTCAAATGATGCACAGGCCCTAGGGTTGAGATTTCCTGGCAGAATAACCAGACGCCCTACAACTTATACAACTCACTGCACCCAGTCTATTACTATACACTCGATACAGCAACATATATAATATACACAATACAATATATATGCACAATACATGCATACTGTGCATATTTGTGACTCAATATCATTTGATACTCTGTTGTATGGTCGTGTGTGTACTTCTGAATTTTGGAAGGAGGGCCATAAATCAAATGGTTGTATTGTATTGAATTGTACAATCATTCATGTAGTAGGTATCAGTAGGCTTTGTGCTTCATGAGTGCATCAGTTTGTGCCCATCTGGTCTGCTGATGTAACTAAAGACTTCTTGTATCCAGATAAATAAATTATGTACCCAGTATCCAGAGAAATAATCCAGATTCAGATTATCTGGAAAGTTCTAAATAAGCAATTCTTGCTGGTTATATGTCCTTACTAGGAGAACATCCATACTTGGATGTTTTGCAGTGCATACTGGAAAACAAGTATATTATGTGCTATTGTGCTTGGAGACCAGCATAATCCCCTTGGTGACTAGCATTCAGCATGTTACACAAATGTGGACCGGAGTTGTGTGTAGACTGAAGGAATCTATTCTCCTCTTAGATCAGCATATGACCAATAGATCCAGAGATGTGTGTGCAAGCATTGGTGAAGTTTCTCACCGGAAAATTTAATTGAAAATGGTAATGGTTGAGTGCAGACTGATCGCGATATATAATATTGTATCCTTTTTTCATCCAATTTCCTTAGTGAAGGATATTGCTAACAGTTTAAAATTGACTCTCATGCAGCTAAATGGCTTTCAATCAGTTAGGTTTTGCTGGGTTCAGTAATCAGCTTGAAATGGAGTTTTAAAGAAGCAGATGACATGGAGCTAGATTTTGAGGTAAGAGCGGTTCCCACCAACTTGTTTTGGATGGTTGTCCTGGGTAATACTATAGAACACCCTGGGTCAGGGTTGACTTAGGTGTCCCGCAAGGGTCGGTCTTAAGTCATCTCTTATATATTCTTTTCACTGCAGACAGCCCATCCCCTCTGTCCTCTATAAACACCAGGCCAAAGGTCATCTCTATGCTGATGATGTCCAAGCTCCTGTTCATGGCTCACCTTCTGAACAGATCTCTCTGGTGGAAAGGATGAGCTCTCTATTGCAAGATCTCCACCTTTGGATGTCAGCAAACAGACTTAGCCTTAATTCTTCTAAGAGACTAAGACCCAATAGATTTGGTTTGGAATCAAGCCACAATTACATAAGCTTGATCTTCAATTACTGGCCTCATTGCTCCCTGACTTCACCTTTTCTTCTAGTGTTCATGATCTGAGTGTCACACTTGACAGTGCTCTGACATTTACGGAACACCTGTCACTTTTGGCCCATTCCTGTTACTACCACTTGAGACCACTTAGGGCAATTAGGAGATTGGTGTTCTCCAAGGTGTTTACGACTACAGTATATGCCTTTATCTCCTCACGAATTGTACTGTAACTCCCTACTAATTGGGCTTCCTAAGGTTCGCTTGTCATCTGTGCAATCTGTCCTGCTCATTCTCATTCCTCATTCTGCTCCTAGACTTATCACACAACTTCCTTGATACTTACACATCTCCACATACATGACTCATAACCTTCACTGGCTCTCGATCTTTGCCAGAATCAGATACAAAGTCTTGCTCCTAGTTACTAAGTCCCTGCAGGGCTTAGCGCCTAAATACCTCTGCGACTTAATGTGTAAGCCTCTTTCTGCAAGATCTTCACGCCCTCTTCGTTCTGCTGACCGCTTTGATCTATTTGTACCCAGATCACGAACCTCATTAGCCCAACATTGAGCTTTTGCTATTGTTGGTCCTTTAATTTGGAATCACCTTACTTCTGAAATTCGTTGCAGGATTCTTGTAGGAAATTCACCTGCATCCTTTCGCTGCTTGAAGACATTTCTCTTTTCATGGACCTGTCACGCTGAGAGCGCTTCTGAATAGCTCTGCTGTGAGAAGCGCTTTACAAATGTTTTATTAGATTAGATTGATTAGATGATAACAAGGGGAAAGATGACGTGTTTCAAAGGACCAACGCATTTATAATGATGCATTTCAGCATAGCTATGGAGACAGCAAGGTTCTATTCATTTCAGCATACATGTATGTAGCCTACAAGAGAATTGAAGATCTGCCGGTGAACGTGCTGTGAATGAAACGAACGAACGACGACAAAGCTTGTTCCATATCATCACAAAAGGTTTGCTCTGTGGCAGAGTGGCTGCTGGAGTTTTGATGCCATGCCTTTGTTAATAAGATATTGGCCGACTACTCTGCAGGCTGTCGTCGTAGTGGTCTGAGACCGCCGACCTGTGCAATGTGCCTGGCTCGTTTTTGTATTTGATGTGGTGGTGGTGGTGGTGGCTGGGATCGATTCTGTGATTCTGTTGTCTGGGCGATTGCATTCAGGACTTTGTTGACCAAAGGCAGGGCAATAAGTGCACTTTTCGTTGCTTGTGAATACACCTGAATATATTGATTCAGTCATGCATGGAGCTTTTACCTGTATGTGTGCCCAGCTTGTAAGGATGCTTATTTTTTGCTGTTTGCTCAGGGATAGGCTTGTATGTTATATATATTTATATACACATATATAAAATTATATATAGGCCTATGTATAATATGTATAAAGCGATTATATATAATGTGTGTGTAAATATACGTTCTACCACAATGATGCTGTACATGTACTACATTGTGTTGGACTATGTGATTATTATGTGCAGGACTATAAGGGAAGGAAGTGTGATTCATTTATCTCCTTAGTTAATAATGTGCTGAAGGTGTTAATAGTTTTTCTGCTGTGTTGGACGCTATACGCCCAGCACTGGGACAGTGGTACTGATTTCTGTACCCAATGTTGGGCATTTTTTCGAGGAGCAGGGAAAAGAATCCCTGAACAGGAAGGAAGGAACCTGGGAAACGGACTGCTTAGAAGACTGGCCATATCAGTCTCCATCTAGTGCCGGCTAATGATGATGTAGTCAACTCGTCGTCTTTGGTGAGCTGCTTCCTGTCTCTTTCTCTCTATCACCGTATGCACTTCTTCCGTTACTGCTTCGCTGCATGTTCACTGCTAAATGCTGATGGATTTTCTTTATGCCTTCTATTCCACACAATGTCATCTGCGTATAGAACTACATGAAACATTATATCAATCTGCCTGTATTCATTTTCATGGTTTTACGTATTTCTGGATGTTTTGCAACAAGCAGTTTCATATATATCTATACATTAAAACAAGGAGTTTATTTAGCGCTTGCAGTTCGCGCTAAGCCAGTGCACAGCATCGTAATTTTTTGTGGGGCGCAGTGGTCTAGTGGTATGGTCGTCACCTTGCAGCCGAAGGGTTGCAGGTTCGAATCCACCTCAAGTCAGTTTGCTGTAATTTTATTTGTCTGTATTTACCAGTGCTATATGTACACAGTAGTATGTACTGTGCACTTTCATGTGATTTTATGTGTGTTGGGAAATTCTGAGTGCGAGTATCGTAGCATTTCCTGCATGGAACGCTCTGTAAATTCTGAGGAAATTCCAAACTGGAGGACAACAGCAAGGCTGATAATGGACCATCCATAAATGACATCACACTCAGGAGATGATGTCACGATGTGGTCACACATTTGCGATATGTTACAGTCCCTTACTAGATGTCATATGAGTTTTGTGTTGACATGTGAAGGGGGGGGGACAAAAAATTGTCCTTAATTGCATGACGTCATTTGTGGACGGCCCTCTAGTGTTGTGAGAAGGCTGTTCAGTGGTTAGCCATGCTGACCTTCTTGGCACTTGGTAAATGTCTTCATGTGGTAATACACAGAGACTTGGATTTGAATTGCTGCGCACTGTCTGTGCTTACGCTGGTACATGATGGGGAAAGTAGCAGTAAAAATATTCAGAAATTACTTTGAGAGTTCCCTATATAGAATAATGATTAAGGCTTGTACTGCTTTTTTATTCAATGAAAAGGTCCAACAGGTTTTAAGTTTTATTTAATTCGTTTATAATTGTACATTAAACTTTACCACATTTTATCATTTTATTATTTATTGTAGCTGTTGTTAATTGTATGTATGAGCACCTGCTGTAGTGCTCCCAACTACAGCGTGGACACTACACTGAAATGGAGTTTCATGCCGAAGCACATGAGCAGTACAGTTGCGATTGAAGGACTTGCTCAGGGTCCCTGTGCGGTTGCTTGAAGTGGATTCGAACCCGTAAGCTTATGGCTCCCTCTTTAAGCATTGCTTGTGCTCCACATTTTATAGAAGTGCCTAAATTCAAACTTTCTGTTTTTTAATTAGTGTTCTTCTGCTCAGCTGAATTATTTTCAAATTCAGATTAAACGGATGCACTTAAAAATCCTGTGCTCCTTCATCGTTTCTCCCTTTGCTATCCTACTGAAGTGTTTTGGGTGTTTTTCTCAATTCTACGGCATACTATGGGGCTGGCATAAATCCTTGCTAAATAGGATATCACCTTTGTACAAATTCATTCAGCTGCTAAATAGGATATCACCTTTAAATATACGCATTCATTCAGTTGCTCAGCTGGATATCGCCTTTTAGTGGATGCTTTGATGTCCCCTCATCTTTTGCATTGTACTTCGTACGTGCACCAGATAACTATGGGTACCATGTCTCAAGATGTTTTGTCATGGATGACAGGTCTTGCTCTTGCAAGGTGTGCTTGAAACCATTCATTATTTTCTATCTACAGGTTCACTGTGAGAAATGAGTCACTGAATGTTTGAGTGCAAAGTTTAGAGTTATTGTGTTCACAGCCAATTTCATCTTTGTCAGTTACAAGGCGATGGTGGTGAAGGTTCTTTACATTTGCCATATAGTGCTCTTATTGACTTATTAGTTCTAATAATTTAGCACACATAAATGTAACATAAATGTATGCTTGATGTGTGCAGGTGTGAAAGTCATCTATTAATTTGGTGCATGGCATAGTTAATTTGGTAATTCCGGGCTATTTCCAGTCGATTACTTTAGCAGGGAATTCTATTTTAAGTGTTGTTTAGGTGCAGAAACCCTCAGTCTCTGTCGGCGTCTCATGTTTTCGAAGAGATGCAGCGCTGCAGAATAATTATTTTGTTATGCAATCATTTCTGAATATTAAGGAAATGATTTTTATTATATGAGCTCTTTTGGCAATAGAAATGGAATCGGCATATGGCTGTCTGTAGCTTTTATTAAATCAGCTGCAGTAGAATTAAAATATCCATTTAACAATCGCACTCGGTGGATTATCTATAAAAAGTTGATTATGGAATATTTCCAAAGGCTGTATTAGTGTTTACCGCGTGCTTGTGTGCATGTATCTTTGCTTGATGTAGGCTTGTTGTATTGTATGCAGGTGCAAAATGCATTTGTTAATTTGGTATGGTGTAGTTGTTTGGACATCAGCATTTATGCCCGCTTCTTGTTATATCACTTTTTGGCTTGTGCGCAAAGGCAGCAGTGAAAATTGTGGTGAAAATTCTGTGGCTTGCTTCCAGCGTTGATGATTAGCGTCGATGATTAGCGCGCTCAGGATTTACGGCTTGCTCTGATTGCTCTGTCTTCGGGGTAAGACAGATATTGGAGAGAGAGAGACGCACAAAGGTTAATCGCCAATTTTAACGTTTGCTGAGGGACGCTCTCCACTGGTCGAGAGACAAGTGGGCGGAAACTCATCTTCCGCTAATGGTCTCATGTTGCGATGGTGCATTATGAATTCAGCGTTCATGTAACGGTGGTGTCTGGCATGCGGGCAACGGGCAACCTAATCTGCTGCTTTGGTTGGAATGTGCGCCCAGAAAGGAAGTTGTATTTCTTGCTCTCTGGACGAGGCAGTTTTTATGCTGTCATTCATTATTATATCCAGTTACCATGGAAACTGTTTCTGCAGAGACATTACTATCTAGAGTGTAGCTTTTACATGATTCTGTGTGCGTTCTTTGTGTGTCCAATGTGTATTCAATGCGTGTGTTCAATGCGTGTGCTGTGTTATGAGTGATGGGAATGCCGAATGTTCTTTCATGCAGCATGCAGTTATTGCTTTGTCTCTGACATCCGGCTTTGAATATAATATTATGTCTTTGGTCTCTTTTATAGATGGATTTCCCCCCAAAATTCTGTTCTATTCTGAATTCTGTTTACTGACGTATAAGGCATATAATAGAGGTGACTTAATATAGCATGGAAAACATTTTTGTTTTTCACAGTCGCTTAATAGCACATAATGAGTTGTGACACAATTTGCTGCTGGCACTGGTATATATGACTACATATCTCTTTGGTTCTGTGAACCTTTAGAATGAAGAGGTTGATGAGGAAAACAACTTGCAGACAAAATGCCTTTTAAAACCTACACATATCCTTAGCAGAAACGATGAATATAATATATATATATATATATATAATTATATATATAATATAAATAGGCCAGTGAAGAACTGTAGTGCCAGTAATCTCCTGCATGTTTGAAATTACTGAGCAAATTATGCATTTAGACGGAATAATCTGTTGCTATTACACCTGTTGAAGTCTATGGACAATTAGTATAGTTTTATTAAGTAAATATATGTTTGCATGTGATAATTTTAAGTTTTGAAGCTTGTTGGAATAGATCACTTTGGAGCATATTTGGACCAATTGTTGATGAAGACTATGTTTGAATTGTCTTTTTCTTTATAAATACAGTATTGTGGTTTGTATGGTTACTATGTTTCAGAGTTTGTTTGTTTGTATGTGCACTTGTTATAGTGCCCCTTCGTGCTCTCTACTTAGAGGCGCTCCCGACTACAGCATGGACACTGCATTGGAGTTTCACGCCGAAGCGCTGAGCAATTTGCGAGTGAAGGACTTGCCCAAGTTCCATCCGCGGCGAATTGAGGTGGATTCAAACCTGCAACCCTCCGGCTGCAAGGCAATGAACAAAAATTGAACATGCCCACTACACCACTGCACCCCATTTATGCAATGTCTGCATTTTATGTGTTTTGTTATGTAGCAATGCATTGTATGTTGGTTTTGCTTTTTTCCTCGTCCACCAGTTTTGCATGTGGGCACGACGCCGAGTAATGTGCTGGGACTCTGCGCCTCGCGCTAAGCGAATCAATTTTCGTCATTGTCAGTTAGCTGGCACCCGGGAGTTATTCCTGCAAGCGTCCTAATCCCATTTCATCCAGTGCCCATCACTACTTCGGAATTCGCATTTTCAATATTCTCCTGATTAGCGATTATGGAATTCTGATTCATCGTGTCACTGTTTGTGATTTGTGCTGTCTTGCCATCGTACATTCGTGCACTTGATGATTTGTGCTGTCTTGCCACTGTACATTTGTGCACTTGATGATTTGTGCTGTCTTACCACCGTGCATTTGTGCACTTGATGATTTGTGCTGTCTTGCCACTGTACATTCGTGCACTTGATGATTTGTGCTGTCTTACCACCGTGCATTTGTGCACTTGATGATTTGTGCTGTCTTGCCACTGTACATTTGTGCACTTGATGATTTGTGCTGTCACCACCGTACATTTGTGCACTTGATTTGTGCTCATGATGATTTGTGCGGTTTTGCCACCATTCATTTGTGCACTTGATGATTTGTGCTGTCACCATCGTACATTTGTGCACTTGATGATTTGTGCTGTCTTGCCATCGTACATTTGTGCACTTGATGATTTGTGCTGTCTTGCCATCGTACATTTGTGCACTTGATGATTTGTGCTGTCTTGCCATCGTACATTTGTGCACTTGATGATTTGTGCTGTCTTACCATCGTACATTTGTGCACTTGATGATTTGTGCTGTCTTGCCACTGTACATTTGCACACATGCTCAGTCGACTATCAAGAAATCAAGTCCGAGTGGCGGACGTATGTGGATATCTGGTTAGGCACTGAATTATCCAAGATCGTCTGATTTGTTAACTTGGCACGGTATTTGGTTGGTTGATTGCCTGTGAAGAATCCTGTCCTTCTTTGCACTTTGCATATCACTAAATTGTAAGTTTACTATTTATTTTGTTTTAGAAATTGACCTTTACTGCTAGAAATTGACCTTTAATGCTCTATCCATGATTTAAAAGTTGAAGACCGTAGCGACGCCGAGTCTGTACCAAAACAGAGAATGAGATCCAGCGTAGCTAGGAAATTCAAGACAGCGCAAGACTGAGGTTTCCTGTGGTAGAAAATGGTAAGCAGCTAGTCGGATGTCAGTTTCTGGTCTTGTTTGTTCAGTTCATGGCTATTAGTTTGGAAGAGCAGTGAAATTGAATGGCCTTCCTGGGTTCAATTAGAAATCTTGATGCTCTCAGTTTTTAAGGAACCATCAACTATATCGTTTGCGTTATTGTGCTGGTGCTAAAGAAACTTTGTGTTGGCTGAGATTTAGATGCCTCGAGGAAGTATAATCGAAGCAATTTTAGCACCAGTATGATTTCATAATCATTAATCACTCACTGATAGTTATCCCTATCAAGATTAGAAGTTCGCCTATGGACGATTGAACTGGTCTGATTACTTTAGTTCCTAGAGCAATTGTGCACCATTTGTTTTATGTTTTCTTTAATTGCAGTTTGTGAATACAAACTACAAAGGTAACTGACTGAATGAATAATTAAATACTTATTATGTCATTCCGCAATGGAGCAGATTATCACTTGACCTGTCATATTGTCAACATATCACTTGACCTGTCATATTGTCAACAATATCGTTCATTGTCTCATTCTTCATTGTCTCATTCTTCACTGCCGGGTTGTGCAATGCTGGTATAGTTGCTTGCACAGTTTTGCACAGCCCTTAGAACTCTTTTTCCCATTATTGTCTTCCAAGTTGTTTCTGATGTAGAATTGTCAGATCAGATCTAGTCAGTGGTTGACCCACTTTGGTCGTGTCACCAGGTGAAAGCGAACAGCTGCGAATGTAGTTCTTAGATGAAACTATCATTTGTTAGCATTGATCTAAAGCTGAATGATCATAGGCGGAGACCTGGTCCGAACTTTGGGGGGGACGGACGAGCGGCCGAATGACGATCGCCGAAGCACGAAGCGCCTAGAAGGGGAGGTTTGGGCAAGGAGATATGCCCAAAACTTCGAAAAATTTCGATTTTCAGCACTACACTGGTAGCATTTCAGGTAGTCGTATTAACAAATTTCCTCGTCATTTTAGTGCTTATAGTCTTTGTTTAAGACTTCAAAAGCCCCCCCCCCCAATGTCGAAATGCTTTGAATTGATAATTGTTTAGTAAAGTTAAAAGAGGTGTGTAGTAGACATCTCCAATTGGAATTCTCTGTTTAAAAAATAACAGTTAACTTCTTTGATGATAATTTTATAAGATTAGTAAAATTAAAAGATGTGTGTAAGAGACATCTCCAATTGGAATTCTCTGTTTAAAAAAATAGTTAATTTGTTTGATGATATAAGTTTTAGTAAAGTTAAAAGAGGTGTGTAAGAGACATCTCCAATAATAATTCTCTGTTTAAAAATAATAGTTAACTTGTCTGATGATATAAGTTTAGTAAAATTAAAAGATGTGTGTAAGAGACATCTCCAATTGGAATTCTCAGTTTAAAACAATAATAATAGCTAACTTGTTTGATGATAATAGTTTAGAAAAGTTAAAAGAGGTGTGTAAGAGACATCTCCAATTGGTATTCTCAGTTTAAAACAATAATAATAGCCAATTTGTTTGAGGATAATAGTTTAGCAAAGTTAAAAGAGGTGTGTAAGAGACATCTCCAATTGGAATTCTCTGTTAAAAAATAATAGTTAATTTGTTTGACGATAATAGTTTAGTAAAGTTAAAAGAGGTGTGTAATAGACATCTCCAATTAGAATTATCTGTTTAAAAAATAATAAAAGTTAACTTGTTTGATGATAATAGTTTAGTAATTATATTATATTTAACTTGGGATTTTTAATCGTACGTTTTTATTACCTATTGTTAATCCGATGTATAACAACGATGTTCTATATCCCATTGTTCGTTTTCAGGAGGAGTAATAAACAAAGTACTTACATACTAACTTACTTACTTTCCATATTATTCCCAATGTCCAACTGGAGGTTGATTCGAGCCTGAAGGAAATCTGTAGGGAATGTAGCAGAAGGCCGATTATGACGTAGTGGCGTTATTTATTATTAATCAGAAGTTTAACGACATCTTATAGCTACAAAGGCTGTTGACGTCTTTAAAGATTTTTAACAGTGCATTCCACTTTTTTCTCTTCGCATTTTTTAAGTAGTAAGATTGATATATCATTCTTTATACACGCAAGCAGCATATGCTCAGTTGTTTCAGGCAATTGTCATTTAGAACACAGGTCTGTTGTGCTTTACCTAGCACTTTCAGCCAAGTGTTATTAAGGACATGCCACATCCTAAGTCGGGTAATTTGAACTTCTCTTCCCCTGATGGAGTCCATAAATTTTATATCAGTTGTGACGTTGGGTGTTGGCAAGGTTTTTATAATAACCGGTAATACGTTAAAAGAGGTATCTTATACACACAGAATAATGTTCGCAAACTATTCAACGTGGGACTAAATAACTATTGGTTAGAGCCTGGATTGCCCGGGAATTCACAACATTAGAAATATGAACTTCATCTGCTAAAGTTTTCTTTCTCTAGAACTCTACTGACGTGTTTGTGTACATGCCCTAACGCTTAAACATTGGGGGGGACAAATGCATGGGCCGTCCCCCCCTACACCTCCATTGGGGGGGACCGTCCCCCCCTGTCCCCCCCTAGGTCTCCGCCACTGTGAATGATGCATTGTCATGAAATTCTTTGAAATTGAAACAATAGCTTTTTATGATAACAGTCCTACAGAAGTCATTAGATTGCACGTGTAGATTAATTAAACCAAGGCGCATGCGTAGGCAGTACGTCGTGTACAGTGAATATAGGCGTACGAGGCGGGGGTCCAGAGGGGGCAAATTGCCCCCCAAATTTTGGGCAAATGTGTTTTTCGGGTAAAAGAGGCATGGATGGACAAAAAAATTCGGAATTTTTTCGGGCAAAACAGGTATGGGAGGATTTTTTCGGGCACACAGGGGTAAAAAAAAATTTCGGACGGGAAAACCCTAAGAATTTTGGGCGGATGACTAAAACAAAAAGGTCGTCAGATTTTTCGGACGGAAAAATCCTAAGAATTTTGGGCGGATGACTAAAAAAAAAGTTGTCAGATTTTTCGGGGAAAAGAAATTTTTTGCTCCCCCACTGCCGAAATGTCCCGTACGCCTATGACAGTGAATGCATACAGTGTGAACTCGTTTGCATGCTTCAGGTTTAGGCGCCATTCTGCTTGACTCGATGTGGTCTCTAAAGCAGTCAATGTGACAAACCAGATTGGTTAGTGTACTGCACAGTTTAGCGCTAAATAATGATGTTCTCAACGTTATCCCTTTGTACGTACGTCCTGGTTTGCGGTGCTGTGTATTATGAGGCATGTCTCTTGACAAGTTCGTGTTAACTTGTCTATAACCTCCAAGAGGAAACTCAGGAAAGCTTATCCAATTGTTGGATGCACATGTATGTTGTTGTGCTTGTAATGTAATGTAATGCTTGAACTGGAGGATCCTCCAAGAAGGACCATTATTTTGGGGGATTATCTCTGATAGAGGTATGTAATAAAAAATGTGAGATTGCCTTACCTATAGCTTCTTTCTAACGTATTATGCAAGTGCAGTGTGTTTTCCATTTACGATGTGTGACAGAGTTAACTTTAATTGCTGTGTTGGTGCTGTAATGGAACTGAACGTTGTTTTGTTTTGCGGTAGACGTCATGAAAAAGGGAGATCAGAATTGAAATGGTCAAATGAACATGGGTGCTAATTATGTTGTGGAATTTACATATCGTACTTGTTGCAAGCAATTGATCCGTATAGTTTTCAGCTGAATGTGCCTTTTCCCAGGTGATGCCTCTTTTGGGTGCTAGTCCTTTACACGTGAAGTTGTCATCTGCAACTTATTTACGAAACTATATTGATGCACCTATAGTTGGGGAAAGAAACAGATGCCAATAATATGGCACTCTGTTTCCACTGTGTGCAGCCCAGGCCATTGTACGAGGACGGAGTGGCTCGATTCCTCGATTCTGCGTTCATTTGTGACCTACCTGTTCGATTCTAGGATGTGGTGGAACTGCGAGCACTTCTTTTGCCTGTCTGTCTGTCTGTCTGTGTTTCCGGCTCATCCTCCTCCTCTTCCGCAGCCGTAGTCGCCTGCGTTCATTTGTGACTGAGCGGAAGTTCATTTCACACATGTGCTTTTATACGGGACTCAGGTACATTTAACACTTGCTGGTTTCCAGCTGATTATCGAGTTATTGATTCGCCCGACGGAACGAACGGACGGACGAGCGGACGTGGGGAGGGGCGTGGGGTGGTGGTGGTGGTGGGGGTCGGTATAGAGAGTTGCTCTGCTAAGACTGCCATAGAGGTCGATGGACCTGATTGGTTCGTTCGTCGTTGGACGCCATGGCTTCTGACGTCATCGTCGTCGTAGTAGTAGCTATACCGTCGTCGTCGTCGTCGTTGTTCAGTGTGCTTCGCAATTGCCGATCAATTCTTCTGAACGTTGTACCCGCGCAAACAGTCAACCAACCACTGCAGCTGCTGCTGCCGTTGCTGCTGCTGCTGCTTCTGCAACTGATGCTACTGGAGAGGAGGCGCAGCAGCGTCAGCAGCAAGCAGAGTAATATTCAGTCTCTGGCAGGGCAGCAGCAGCAGCAGCAACAACAGCAGCAGCATAGCGCGCAAAGGAGGACGGGGCAAAAAATAGCCTAGATAAATAGTGCACTCGTGCCTGACAACGACGACGACGACGACGGCGGTGCTATGTCGCCTCCCGTCCGTCCGTCCGGCAGGCACAGCAGAATTATGGAATGCTCGTCGTCGGAATCGTTGGTGGTGGAATCTGGAAAGGATCTTGTGGTCCGTTCGTTGTCAGGCGGGGAATCAGCGGCACACGTCTTCTTTGCTGCTTTGATCGACATTCTTTGACGCTGGTCGGAGGAGGAGTTTGTCAGGTTGCGGCGGCGTGATGCGTGTCGTGAATTATGACGACGATGTGCATTGCCGTCTGCTCTGCAACAGCAACAACACGAGGAGCGCGTGCTTGGATTTACATTGGAGTCATGCTGGTACACTGCAGGTGGCTTTACTACGGCTTCTGAGAAGTGTGTGCAGACGGAAAGGCCGTCCGACGGTAACTTAATCTTACAGCTGAAGATCTGCATTCTGAGGCGTTTGTTCTGTGGCATTGTGTCCGTCGTGTTCTGCTTAGCAAGTAATTTTCAGTAAGCCGAATTTACGCCGTGCAATATTTCAAATCAGAATCGTATTGAATGTGTGAATCGTGGAATGCGAGTGTGTGATTGCTTCGTGGTCTCTTTTGTACGGGACTGGGTCGTATCCGAACAACATGGACTAGAGTGAGAGAAGGTATTGGGCATCAGTGACTCTGAGTCAGAAGCCATTCAAAACTCTGCTGATGAACTTGACGTTTTTCTCACTGGGGATGATGTTGGATAGAATTGTGGCAAAAGGTTGTGACGTCTACTTTCAGTTCAGCTCTACAGGTTACTGATTCTAGTTGAAAAGAGGAGAGCTTGATAAAATCTGTTAAACTTGTAGTTTCAAAACTCCACAGCCGTAGAGATTCCAGGTGTTTGGTTTGTTTTATTGCTTTGGACGATTCTTAATAATTAAACAATCTTGCATCTTCTGCACTGAACCATTTAATAAAATAGCGAATAATAGAAAGTTTAATTGGCAGTGATGCCTGTGAGAATGAATTAATTGTGATATGTATTCGTGGAGTCATTGTTATGATCTGAAGATTTGTCCCTGCTGTGTAGATGGATTTACATTGCAGCTGGTGGTGATTAAGTGGGCTGCTGTTAGGGTATAATGAATATTTTGGCCACTGGATTTGGACCTGAGGCGGACCTCCTTCTGACTACTCTCTGAATGACCCCTCTAACTCAGTGTAGCACTTGTGAGTAACCTGGTGCCCTGCGTTTTTTCTAGTGGCGCTTTAGAAGTTTAGAGTTTGTGATTATGATTCTAATCTAATCTGAAAAACTTCTAAGCATAAACAACTATATAAACAAACAAAGTATCAGACAATTGTTCGCTCTGCCATGCAGAGAGCGCTACTAGAGATCTGTTTTCCTATATAGTGTGGCTCTGTACCATCAATGTCTGTTTAGATCAGATGTCTTTACTGTTACCAGATGAAGAGGTGAAGCTTGCGTCCTCTGTTGATTTGAAGGAGACTGAGTCTGACATATTATGTGGGTAAATTCTTTGATCATGCATTCTGTACTTCTTTTTACCATTGTTTCGTTTCTATTCTATTTACTTACACACTCACTTTTGTCTGTCTGTCTGTCTTTCCTACGATGCACCATTCTTCTTTCACATTCATTCATACTTGCTCAACTACTCACTTACTTGCTTACTCATTTCCTTTTTAACTTGTTCTCAGTGCAGTGACGGCTTTCTTAATATATATAATTATATAGATATTATTATATATATTGTATTATATCAGTTATGTTGTATATATAATTTTATATGTATAGTTATTTCTCTTCTTCTCTCTATTTTTCTCTCTGTTTTAACTTTTTCTCAGATGCTCTTTTTCTCTTCGTTATCTAGCTTCAAATCCTGCCTTTTCTCTCGCGGTCAATTGCACTGGGATCACTTCTTAAAGGCTTTTGCTGAGAGATAAATTGTCATCGTATACAATGCAATACCATTATATACGTTTTATATAATATCATAAAATTATATATATGTGTATATATGTATACATATATATCAATCAATCAATAGAAACTTCTTTATTAAATGATCAAGAATGGCAACCAGAGAAACCCCAAAAGGGATCAAGATGCCTCTAACTAGGGACACCTAGATCAGCATCTCAAGAGTCTGAAGTGGTTATAGCACAGCCAAAACGTTGACTGACAGCACAGCAATAAGTCTTGAATAGTAACGTTAACATTATCGTACTAAATAAATGATCAACTGCATTCAAAGAACATGAAGAAAGCAGGAAACCTCAGCTAACAGTGAAACAGATTATATATCCGCACTATAGGTGAGTTGAGTTCCAAAGGGTTAATATTAGGAAGACATGCTGTATTTCTTAAAGTGCCATAGATAGAACCTCAGCATGCATATATTAGATATATATATTCATACATATATAATAGATCTATATATATATATATACATATATTATACATACATGTATACATATATTTATATGTATGCTTGCGTATATATTTATTTTTTATATTTAATGTTATATACACTATATTATATGTAATATATGATATACGTATACATGCATATATTTTCTGTACATATGAGTGGTGGAGATTTTGTCGTATCCTTTGCATATGCGTTGCTACACAGGCGCCCTTGTAGCGGTATGGCCTCGTTACGGCGCCATATAAATTGTCGTTATTATTATATTAATTATTATTACACTGTGCAGTATTTATATGTTTGTGTAATTCAATCCACGGTAATTACTAAGGGTGTAGGACATTGACCTGGTTGAGTTGGAAGCATTCAGTGTTGAAATAAATTGGAATGGCTTCGACAGCGGACAATCGAGCGTCCTCCGTAATTTTCCTGTCTGTTGTGACTTGGAACGGTGGTTTGTGTCATTGTTCAGTTTGTGTCATTATTCGTTGGTGAAGGTCATTGGAGGAGGAGCTCTGGTCTAATATCTAATCTGGATATTTCTTACATGGAGCAGATTGCATGCCTTGAGGCATTCATGTGGAGCCATTGTGTGGAGCAACCAACGGGTGACACCTGGGGGGGACACAGAGGGGGCTTTTTGATACGGTTCATGAGTGACTGCCATCCAGAATTGTTATCCTCATAGACACATTGTGTTGTTTGCACCAACATTGCCATTGAAATATTCTCCGGTACTGCCCTCCAAGGACTAAATCCGCACAGAGAGGGCTGTCTGTGTGTCTGTGTGCTGAGGTGATTATGCTGATGTTGGGCTGAAGTAGTGAATCGGCCCTATTTGGGGTGAGGCAAAGTGGGCCTGCTCTGTTGGCCATTTTGTTCTCATTCACTTTGGTGCTTGGGGCAATTATCCCAGTCGGTGGTTTTTGTGGTTGGTCATCCTCAAAGGAAAGAGATGAGATGCATGATGGGATACTGGTCTCGCATGGTGAATAGAGAATCAAAGTGCAGAATATCTAGCACCATTTGAAATCAGTGATTCTGTCATCGAAATAGCATCATTCCTAACCAAATCATGAAAGTTACTTCAATGTAGCGCTGTTGCTATACTGATAAGTTTTACAGTGTTGCTTGGATTCCGTCTGAAATTCCACATGATACTAACAAGACGAAAGTGTTGATATCGTGTTTCCATTTAGGGTAATATGATTGATATCAGTACTAAGTGTTTATTTAGTCCATTCAAGACAGTTGGAGATGAGTTGTGGAAGTCAGGCTTCTTACGACGTGACAATAAACAGTTGCAATTGAGTAGATCAGACTTATTTAAATTCTTTGTTTGTACTGTATGAATTCATGTCAGAATTGGCTTCAATTAAAGGGTATATTAATTCATTCAAAGTCATTCTGATGCTTTACTTTGTTTATTATTGTTACTTACAGTGTTTTCATATATATGCTGATTCACCATGGTTTCTTCATTTAATTTTTTAAATAAAAATTTTCATCTTACGATTTAGCATTTTTTGCTCCAGCTGATCCTGTAGATGTGCCTTGTCCACAACCTTCATCCCGCTTTTCAGAGCCACTTTGTCTTGTTAGAACAATTGGGTTTTGTCTTGGACTTGTTTAAGATTTTTACATGATTACAAAACCTGCCAAAAACAACTTGGCCTTGCAGATTTTTTTGTTAGCTGCTCTTGCTTATGCAGGCTTTGTTTCTTACTTCCATCACGTGACTTTTGCTACTTTGTGCTACATTTTCACTGCTTCATTTTATTAATTAAGATAAGTGCAGCTCTGCACACAAATTACATGCGTTTAATTATTTACACTTGAAAGTGAGTAAGGCTTACTTGTAATGATTATTAGTGTTTCAGATGAATAAAGAATTCTGTTTACAAGTGGGTATGTGTTTTATAGTAGGACACTGCATTGTAACTGTGGATGCTTTGTGCATTGGTACTAGTGGTAGGGCCTATAGGACTGACCCCTTAACAAACATGATTTCTGACATTGGCCTAGTTTAGACCCACTTTGTAGATTGTAACTACCGGTAGTGACATTTGGTGCAGCCTTCTTCTAATAGTCACAACGTTGCATGTGGAGAAACTTGAAAAAACATGATAAAAATGATTAAAATCCACACAGAAACTGGTTATATAGTTGACAATTGATAACCCACGTCTTAAAACATCTGAACAGGTAAATGCATTTTATTTTAACTACGTTCTCCTCAGACTGAGTGGAAATGTCAATTTTTCCAAAACTCTCTTAGTAGGTCTAGCATTTCATAGGCTATGCCGCAGCATTGCATTCTGTTTAAATCTATATTCTCTACTGGCAGTCAATGCTAAAAAGAATGCTTAAATGGCATTGCATTGGATGCAATTTTTTGATGCATTTGCTTTTATTGTGCACGTCTAATTTGTTGTGACACAAAGTATACCGGTACGTAGTGTATTCTTATTAAAACTGAATGGAAATATAGATTAAATCATTCTGTCATTTACAGCAATGCTTTTAAAGTCTAGGCTATGCTGGCATTAGGTTAGAGTTCACACGTTTTTTACTACATTCCGTCATAACTGTGGACATATTCTATCTAGTTTGATAACAGTCTTATTTTATCTCTTCTTCTCGTTCTCTGGCCTTAGACAGGTTCAAATGTTTGACAGGTCTCCTATTTGGATTTGTCATACATTTAACTTGTGAATTGTAGGGAGATGATTTCTCGTTGCCTTTCTCCCAGTGTTTTTAAGGATACACCGTCTCCTAGCGTCTATGTCCTCTATTAGACAAGGCTTGGAATTTCAAAAGGGCTCTAGAAATCACTCCTAGAAGCAAATCATGTAACAATTTGCTAACAGGCGTTTCTAGACTAATTCGACCCTGCTGAAAACGAAAATCGCTGTTAGCAAGCTGGATTTTTGGCGGTTGCATGGGAAAACAAGATGGCGGACAAAATGGTGGCCTATTACCTCTAATGACCATAAGTGAAGTATTATATGTGATAGAAACATGATTTTAGAGTCTAAAGTAGCATTTTATGGTTCAAGGAATGCGATGGAACTAAAGACACATATATAACACTTCCAGGAAACCAAGATGGCGGACAAAATGGCGGTCAGAATCTTAAAATTGCTGTAAGTGAAGTCATGTATGTGATGGAAACATGATTTCAGAGTCTTAACTAACATTTTCTGGGTCAGGAAATGCGATGGAACTAAAGACACATATGTGGCACTTCAAGAAAACCAAAATGGCGGCCAAAATGGCGCCCAGAATTATAAAATAGCTACAGGTAAAGTCATGTACGCGATGGAAACACGAGTTAAGATTTTAAATCAACATTTTTGAGGTCAAGGCATAAGATGCAGCTAAAGACTGCACTGTCATGAAACAAAAATGAGGTACAAAATGGCGGCCAAAATGGCGGCCGAAATGTGTTCGAAATTGCTGTAGGTGATGCCATGCATGTGATGGAAACACGATTTAATATTTTAATCGAACTTTCATGGTCAGGTAATGTGATGGAACTAAAGACACATATGTAACACTTCCAGAAAACAAAATGGCGGCCAAAATGGCGGCCATAATCTTAAAATAGCTATAGGCAAAGTCATGTATGTGATAGAAAGACGATTTCTGATTTTAAATCAACATTTTCGGGGTCAAGGCATGCGATGCAAATAAAGGCGAATATGTAACACTGCCAAGAAGCCAAACTGGCTGCCAAAATGGCTGCCCGAATCTTACAATTGCTTATAGGTAAAGTCATATACATTTGTATGTAATTGTATTTTAGTAACGATTTCAGAGTCTAGGGCAATGTTTTCTAAGTAAAAGAAAACACAAAGATGCAGCTTTTTCAAGCATTGCTGCAGTCAATGCAATTGCACATTAGAGTACATGGCAAGTTCGCGCTTCGACAGCAGCACCGCTTAGAGTTACAGTCTTGTCCACTCTGCATGATTTGCAGTAGACAAACTCTAGACACGACTGTGGCACAGGACCAATGGTGGGCCACACTGGTACGAAAACACCGTCTTGGTCTATACTCCATCCCGATGACGCTGGACTAGGAACATCAATGTGTGGAAGATATGCCTTTTCCCAAATGACTGTTTGGTAATGAGCACTTTTAATGTGCTGCCTGATGGTGTCACTGCATGGTGGAAGAGAGTCAGTCTTTTTCTTTTTCCCGAACAAGGCATAACGTGCCGCATCACATGTCTTGGCATTGTCATTTGTTTTATACAACTTTACCACAAACTCCTCTACATTTGCTATAGCAGTCGCTGATACGGGAATGCTCCCTAATGTAGAAAGTAAGTGGGAACTTTCCAAATAGATTTTCCATGCATTCCTTTTGCTGATGCCAGCTAGATATGATGTCACATCACATCCAGTTATGGCATGGAAAGCCAATATATTTTTTCTGATATGAGCCTCCATGCTTAAGGCAATTGTGTGGATTGGAATGAACTTCCGCTTTGTTGATGTTCCTGCCATCACCCAAACCTCGTCACATTTGATGCGTTGATAGTGATGCAGTAACAGCAGAATCACGTCAGTATCTCTTGCACAAACGACCACTGTCTTCAGGTTTGTCTGTGATGCATGCACAATTATCTTGGTGTCAGCTTCTTCGTGCGTTGCAGCTAAGGAAGACACATCAGACCCGGCAGTGGACAGCACTTTATCCTCTTCAACGAAACCTCCAGCAACAACTACATCTAAATCACCATACGTGGCTGTTGAGAGTTGAATGGACAGGAAGGCAGCTAGATCAGCCTTGTTTTCAGGCAGAGCAAGAAAATTCTGCCAATTGCTCGGCAACGGAACATTTTCACTCTCTATGCAGCGACGGATTGGTCGTAATGTCCCACACCTTTTTTTGTCTGGTTTCACTTTTTACAGACAAGGCCCAGTAGCGATCGAAGACAACGTCGACCCTCTTGAAGCCAATCGACAGTTTCCTCACATGAGTAACCACAGTTTCTGCCAGGTCACCAAATGTCTTTGCTTTCGGAGGTTTCCCTATTGCCTGTACCATATAGCTTGTCCATCAATAATTAAATGCGATGCGTCTGTTAGCTAAATGCTGACAGGACATGTTACATTTTCAGTGAGTGTCTGCAACAATGTTGATTTATCACCTGTTCTCATTTTGCCTTCGGCATCCACCAATGCTACTGGCTTTGACAGAAGTTCATGGCACAGTATTGTCGCCAGATCTACGGGACGGTCAGCTTCATATGCTGTGATAAGTCGCTGCATGATATCACGATCTTCCTTTGCAATTTTGTCTGTGCTCTTTTTCCTGGTTGAGGAACATGTCTTGTACAAGTCGTGAAATGTAGGAGCATTGCTCTTCTTCAAGGTATCGCTGAATTTCACACGCACAGTTCCAGTTTCATCGCCACGAAGCCTATCATTAACAAACTTTTCAACTTTGTCATATCCATGTTTTCTTGCATTAAGAAGTGAATCGAGTATTGCTGTTGTTGCCATGTCTTTCGTTACTGCATTCTGAAGTGGTGTTCCTCGATGCAATGTTATGGCTTTGTTGAACAGACAAAGGAGTGATTCTTCATCATCTTGATCCCTTCTCTGTAGCAATACAGTCATTTCTTTGTATGTTTCATCACTATCCAGCACGTCAAACATGTTCATGGTTTTTCTCCTTTATATCGGAACGCCAATGGAAGGACAATGCCCATCGCTGAAGCGTGTTATTATCGTTTGTTATGCCGGTTATTCCACCAGCCTCCTTACATGTGCCAACTAGCCATTCCTGTGCATGGTCTGCATAAACCTGGCTGAATTTTCTTCTGCTGTTTTTAACGACGAAATCTCCGTCACGGAATGCGTCCTCAATTTCTTTTGGCAACATGTGCATCTCTGCAATGTAAATTGTGAGAGATTTGTGATAGTTTAAATGATCATATCTAGCCAAATAAGGCAGCATGGCAGATAGACTCCACAGGTACAAGTCCCAGATACCATCTCGCATTGATCTCGTGAAATTTAGAGGAATTTGAACCATCTGTACATATATCTCCACCAGAAGGAGAAGTTGTCACTGATCTCTGACCTTGCCTCAGCAAAATCTTGAATATGTTGCTTTAGAGACTTAGATTCGCCTTCAGAAGATTCACCATCAGCATTGCGAATGAGTTCAAGAACAGATGAAGGGTCGTTGCCTTGTAAATCCTTCAAGACTTCCGCTAATCTTCCTCCACTCACGCTAATGTGATCAATTAGAAGAGGCATGAAAATTCGCCATAAAGCTTGAAAAGATAACTTGTGAGCTCGCATAACCTTCTCGTAGGCATTGGTCCTGTGCCACAGTCGTGTCTAGAGTTTGTCTACTGCAAATCATGCAGAGTGGACAAGTGTAACTCTAAGCAGTGCTGCTGTCGAAACGCGAACTTGCCATGTACTCTAATGTGCAATTGCATTAACTGCAGCAATGCTTGAAAAAGCTGCATCTTTGTGTTTTCTTTTACATAGAAAACATTGCCCTAGACTCTGAAATCGTTACTAAAATACAATTACATATATGACTTTACCTATAGCAATTGTAAGATTCGGGCAGCCATTTTGGCAGCCAGTTTGGCTTCTTGGCAGTGTTACATATTCGCCTTTATTTGCATCGCATGCCTTGACCCCGAAAATGTTGATTTAAAATCAGAAATCGTCTTTCTATCACATACATGACTTTGCCTATAGCTATTTTAAGATTATGACCGCCATTTTGGCCGCCATTTTGTTTTCTGGAAGTGTTACATATGTGTCTTTAGTTCCATCACATTACCTGACCATGAAAGTTCGATTAAAATATTAAATCGTGTTTCCATCACATGCATGGCATCACCTACAGCAATTTCGAACACATTTCGGCCGCCATTTTGGCCGCCATTTTGTACCTCATTTTTGTTTCATGACAGTGCAGTCTTTAGCTGCATCTTATGCCTCGACCTCAAAAATGTTGATTTAAAATCTTAACTCGTGTTTCCATCACGTACATGACTTTACCTGCAGCCATTGTATAATTCTGGGCGCCATTTTGGCCGCCATTTTGGTTTTCTTGAAGTGCCACATATGTGTCTTTAGTTCCATCGCATTTCCTGACCCAGAAAATGTTAGTTAAGACTCTAAAATCATGTTTCCATCACATACATGACTTCACTTACAGCAATTTTAAGATTCTGACCGCCATTTTGTCCGCCATCTTGGTTTCCTGGAAGTGTTATATATGTGTCTTTAGTTCCATCGCATTCCTTGAACCATAAAATGCTACTTTAGACTCTAAAATCATGTTTCTATCACATATAATACTTCACTTATGGTCATTAGAGGTAATAGGCCACCATTTTGTCCGCCATCTTGTTTTCCCATGCAACCGCCAAAAATCCAGCTTGCTAACAGCGATTTTCGTTTTCAGCAGGGTCGAATTAGTCTAGAAACGCCTGTTAGCAAATTGTTACATGATTTGCTTCTAGGAGTGTCATTTTGAGATTCCAAGCCTGGTCTATATCGTCCGTTCTTCCGTTTCTTTGCCCATGGGGCATCGCATATGCCGGCGATTGCTCGGTCGCCCCGGTTGCTATATATATTTAGATTTCTTGGACCAGTTTATTGTTGTTGCTGCTTGGAATAGAAATCCAATAGCAATGCATCACTCAAGTAAGGAAACTTTTAATTAGAAAAGCACACAAAATAATGAAGCCAGAAATTAATTAGTCTTCCAATATTGCCACTTGCAGAGATTTGTCTGTCTTGGTTCTGAAACTGAACATTGCCATCATTTTGGTCATATGGTCAGATAAAGCATCAAGCCTATGGTTGCCATCCATGTGGAATAAACTGCAATAGTCTATTCTGAGATACCGGTAATTACCTGCAAAGGGGCGCAGGTGTTGTCAAATTTAGTATTTATACCTGCCCAACTTACCAGGATTGATGCTTGCTCACGAAGTGTAAGGTCTCATAGCGTGCACTTCTCTTTGTCTTGGATTCATTCTCAATCCTGTTCTCTCTCTGTCTGATCATCCCAACAGCGTGTCTCTCATTCCTGTTTCTACTACTTATACTAACTCCATATCATCTGCCGTTCACTTCCACTGCAGGCTGTGACAGATCTTTAGTCCATGTTTTGATCTGCTCTACGATTGACTGACTATATGGGAATGCAGTGTACAGTGGTCTCTGCTCTACAAATACATCTAAGCTTCAGGCCATCCTAAATGTTGCTGTACGCCTCATGGAGGAGAGCATTGTAAAGTCCAAGGATATGTTCTTTTATCTCTGGTGACTTCTTTCACTGGCTCAGCTCTCCATCCACCAGCGCATCAACTTCAAAGTCTGTCCTCTCATGCCAAACTGTCTCGCTGGCTCCTCTCCACACGATCTTATTGCCTTTTGTATTCCAATATCTTCATTCCTCCCTTCAGTCTTCTTGGTTGTCCTCTTCTATTATAGCCCAGTCTAGGAGTTTCTAATTGTGGGCCCTCTAACTGGAACGTCTAGCTGCCTAAGGGCGACCTTATTCTCTTTCTTTTGATCAGTTCCGCAGCCGCCTGAGAATCTAGCTCTCTTTTAACAGTGAAGACACTGGTCCGGGTTGGGCACACCTCTAATCTTGAATGGTGCTGGCACACCTCTAATCTTGAATGGTGCTGGAACACCTCTAATCTTGAATGGTGCTATATAAATACTTGATTGCGATTATGATGTGTATGAAAATATTTGATAAATGAGCATTAAGACCTTGAACTGGTTGTATTTGTAAGAAAGAGACTGGTCAGCACAGATGGGCAGCTGAACTGGTTGCACTTGTCGTCTTAACTCTGCCTCTCTTATCTTCTTCAGTTGCCATTGTCTGCTCATTTCTGTCTCCACAGCATAAGAAACTTAACATTTTCTCAGACTTTATCTTTTGCTGTTTCAATCCAACTGCTTGGATTTTTTCACCTTTGTAACATTTTGAAGCTAACGGGTGACATAATTGCTTTATAATGTGACGGTGCAGATTCAGGGCAGCTGTAGGTAGTACAAGCAGACCCCTAGCACATAATTTCTTAATGTCATTTTTATGCATAGTCCTTACATTTGACCATGAACATAATAATTTAATAATTTAATTTTTATGATCTTATCAACCCATAACACTTGGTCAGGCACATCGTTGACCGTATTCTTCTCTGACCATATTCTTTGGTCAGCTGACCATAGACTCTTGATTTTCCTTCATATGCGTTCTGCAGCACAGTGCAGAAGCTATACCCTTGTTGGACTCGTGGAATCACCTTTTTTAAGGGTTACAGGTCAAGAGTCGCAGTTTTCTCTTCCACAGTTTTGGTAGCGCCTGAAGTCTGTGTTCTTTGACGCGATAGCACTGGATGGGTTTGGGAGCACCACTGATGAGTTTATTCTTGAAGTAGCACTTTTTAAGTTTTTAAGTGTCAGATTGTAATTGCAAGTGCAGCCCTAATGGTTGGTTTCATATGTGTGCATGGGACCCACCTATGGTGACTATTCTGGTTTACTATGCATTGTTTTGCTAACTGGCATAATAGTATAGGTTCAATGGCATTGTAGCAACGCATTGATTAGCGCAGACTTCTGATTTGTTTTGGCTTTCAAGCAGTGTTTCTGTAAATGTTTGATTGCAATGATGATTGCATTTGTCTTATTGTCCACTGACCATATTGAACAGCACTGGTAAAATCGCACATATAGGTTTATAAAACGTTCACGTTCTCTCTTTCCAATTAGCATCTCAAACGTTGTGGTGGAAGCAGACTTCAAATATGATTCTATCATATGCATTGGCAATAAATACATGGCAATTAAAATGCTTTGAAAGTTCTCATACTTTATCTGGATGACTGGTTTCCTGTGGTTCCTTGATTGTAATTAATATTCAAGCACCATATGAAATCAGTTTTCTAAATATAAACATTTCTACAATGCATCTGGTCGGTTGTCGGTGTATATTGCATTTGGCATAAGTGCTTAAAGCAACAGGATAGTTTTAAGTAAGTATTCCGCTATTTGCTGTAGAGCTAAAGGATTTAGATGTCAGCTGATACTGCCTGAAAATAATGGATTGTGGTTGTAAATACTGGCTGAAGACAGTTAGATGACAGAAGATAGATGCTGGTTAAGAGAAGGGTATCATCTTTAGAACTTATGCTTTTACTCTGTAGCAGAATCATTGCGATGTAGGACAGTAGTTAATACTGAATAGCGGTTTAGTTTAAGAGCAGTGATGAACTTGTGAACGAAATGATTTCAGAACTGCTGTTGAGTTGGTTGTCAAGACTCATTTACATGGAGTTCTACACTGAATGGCAAACACGTGTGATTGATTACTGAATTACTTTTGTGATGAAATGTAATGTGTCTTGGATTGGTGGCATTCCAAGAACTGACAACATGTCGCTGTACTGGGCGGAAAGGTATTTGTGAACTTAGGTATTGTGGATCAGCAACGTTAGAAGACAATTTGCAGTTCAACAGATTTCGGCAAATTCATGAATTTATTCTCGAAAGTCGGATGAAATGCATATAATGACTCGTCTGACTGTGATTACTCGATTGTTTGGTTCGTGCATTGGTGACGATGTCATCCGATTATTATTTCTGTATAATATTACTGATATTCATTTATTTACATGTATTTGAATTGCAATGCTATAAGCAATAAACAAGCAGTGAACAATCTTTTGCTGGCTAAGGAGTCACAAATTATATAATTTTTTAGAAAGTGTCATCCATCTGATGTTCTGTTCCTAACTGATTTGAAATACACACATGCACACTCGCATGTCTAATGTTGTCTATGTATTGTATATATATATATATAGATAGATATTTGTTTATTGAAAGGTGAATGTCTCTTTTCTTGCCTTTATTCTAGCATTTCATCGTTGTGAATGGCAGTTGGCGAGTGGACAGCTATTCAAGATGGCTTCTGTGTGAGGTGCACTAGGTTGGTCCGTCCGTCCTTCCGTCCGTCCGTCCGTCCGTCCGTCCGTCCGTCCGTCCGTCCGTCCGTCCGTCCGTCCGTCCGTCCGTCCGTCCGTCCGTCCGTCCGTCCGTCCGTCCGTCCGTCCGTCCGTCCGTCCGTCCGTCCGTCCGTCCGTCCGTCCGTCCGTCCGTCCGTCCGTCCGTCCGTCCGTCTGTCCTTATAGATATCAGCCATGTTCTCATCTGGAAGTGCCTACAGTGTTATTGCATTCAGCTTCGGATCACTGTCAGGACTGAGCAGTTTAATGTCATTCGTTGTTCACCGGAGCAAAGTGATATCTTAAATGAACGAAGAAGTTATTACATTTGTTGTCGTTGGCAGAGTTTGATGTTAGATGAGAAGCAACGTGAAATGAGAATTGGATTATGTTGATGAAGATGTCTAATCAGACAGTTATTCATTTGTTGGGACTTTATGGTCGTTTCAGTTGAATGGTGTCTCGGTTGACATGAACCTGCTTTTGCGAATGTATTTTTGCAGAGTCCAAGAAACAATTGAATCACTACTTCAAACCATAGATGTAAAAAACGATGAAAACGGAATAAAAAACGGAAAAAAACGTCGTTTTTTTCGAAAAAATAAAAAACGACAAAAAAACGATAAAAAACGGAAACGGTAAATAATTTGACTTTGCTGCATCTAAAACCGCATTTTAACCTTGAAAACATTCATTAGGAACCTACTACACGAAGGCTATCTCTTAAATGATGATGTTAAAGGATGAAATAATGACTTTAGTTAGCCGAATTCTTGAGAGTTGGCGGAAAACATAAGGAATATCCGAAAAAATTAAAATTAAGGAAAAAAATAACCGAAAGTAAATGAATAAATAAAGTTAAAGAAAAAATAAAAAACGATAAAAAACGATGGGAAAAATAAAAAACGAAAAAAACGACGTTTTTTGGGAGTGAATAAAAAACGGAAAAAAACGTTTTTTACATCTATGCTTCAAACGCATATATAGGATTCTGTTACATTTGCGATGGGTAATTTGATTGACATTTGGCAATTTACTGTCTGTGAGGTTGTTTGTACACCAGAATGCTGTTGGCAATTGGTTTGTTCAAGGATATTCCATAGTTACTGACTTATGTACTTGAATTACTCTCTATATTATGGAATTTATGGTAGCAGTGTTGCAGTCATACAGATGAGGGTAAAGAGGAAAGCGAGGAAGGAGATAAGTGTATTGATGGCATGAAATTTATTTCCTGCACTTGCTATTGCGCCCCTTCAGGCTCTCTACTCAAAGGTGCTCCCGACTACAGCACGGACACTCCATCGGAGTTTCACACCGGAGCGTGAGAGCAATTTTAAGTGAAGGACTGGCTCAAGGTTCCTATGCAGCTGCTTGATGTGGATTCGAACCTGGAACCTTTTGGCTGCAAGGCATTGAACATGCCCCTACACCGCAGTCCACAGCGCCCCGCCACCTTGAATAGAAATGAAAGAAAGGCAGACAGACAGACAAAGCCAAAGAGATGGTAAAAGAGCGAGAGAAGAAGGGCAGCAGTTGGTGTTACAAGAAAATAAAGTCAGATGAACAGAGAAATGATTAGAGGAGCTGATCGAAACATATATAAAGATTGATGAATGATTGGACAGAGTAACGAACATGAAGTGATTGAGAATAGGAGAAAATGACAGGGATCAGAAGCAGTGACAGAGAGGCAGAAAGAGTGGAGCAGAAGGTGACAGAGAGGCAGAAAGAGTGGCGCAGAAGATCTACACTTGTCGAAATCTTTCTTTGAACGTTGTTCATGTTTTGTTTTCTTGTCTCTTCTGATAAGTAGTGTCCGACGAACCACCAGAGATAATATGTCTCTTCTCCAGTTTCCATCGCTCCTGGAAACGCTGTCTGTCTTCTTTCGCACAGTTTCCTTAATTCCGATCTCCATTTGGATGTGCGCGTCATTTGTATTCTGGTCACATCCTGACACAAGCTGGCCACTTGATATATGTTCCCAATCCCCGATAGACGGTTTATGTTTCGGGCGTAGATGCTTCGGCCCCGCCTCTGTGCGCTCGCACACACATACATGCACGCACACACGCATCTGAATTATTCCAATGCATCTATGCGTCCGGTCAGTTGGTCAGTTGGTCAGTTGGTCATTGCATATGTCTTGCGTCTGATTAAAAAGAGCGTCTGCTGAAGTAATGCCATTGCAACGTGGGCGAAATATGGCTGCCTTCAACTCAATGATTAGGACGACTTCTCTCTACATGCAAAGATGTCTTGCACTGAATCAGTGTCTGCACTCTGCACCTCTATGTTATGATTGACCGACTAGCGCTTGATACATTAGGGTTTCTCAGGTGGGCAAAGACTGTAGGTTTGAATGAGGTATTAGTATTAATTATATCTGCACGTGATGTGTGTTGTGATGTGTGTTGTGTACGAGGTCTGTTCTAAACGTGTATCTTGTTGCCACTTTGATATCAATGATCTGATAATAATAGCGTTACACTGATAAACAAAATTTCTTCATGCTTCTGTTTAACCATAAACTGCCTCTGGAACTGATTCAGGGGCTAAATTTTAAACAGGATCATGAAATACCATTAACTTTTCTTTCATGGAGTTAAAATTCTTATTCTAGATGTATGTATGCATGTATGTATGTGCACATGTTATTTTGCCACTTCAAGATTACTACTCAGCAGTGCTCCCGACTACAGTGCGGACACTGAATCGGAGTTTCATGCCGAAGCGCTGAGCAACTGCGAGTTAAGGACTTGCCCAGGGCCCCTACAAAGCAGCTTGAAGTGGATTCGAACCTGCAACCCTCCGGCTGCAAGCAGTGGCGGCGCTAGGGGGACTGGGGCTAAGCCCCCCTACAAGAGGCTCAGCCCCCCCCTAAAAAAAGGGCTACCTGAATTTTTTACATTGAAATATCCACGATTTTCGGCTGACGACTAAAAAAAAGGTCGTCAGAAATTTTGGCGGCGAAAATGGAAATTTTTCCTGAGATTTCGGTTGATGACTAAAAAAAAAGGTCGTCAGAAATTTTGGCGGCGAAAATGGAAATTTTTCCTGAGATTTCGGTTGATGACTAAAAAAAAGGTCGTCAGAAATTTTGACGGATGAAAATGTGAAATTTTCGCCGCGGGGCTTCAGCCCCCCCGAAACTGAAATCCTGGCGCCGCCACTGGCTGCAAAGCAACGAACATACCCACTACACCACCATGCCCCACATAATAAGTCACTGTATCTTATATGTTCTAAATTGGAACATGAATCACCATTAACTTCTTCTGAGTGAAAATTCTTTTTCTAGATACATAAGTCACTGAAAACTTGTTTTTTTGGTCCAGTTTAAAGCTTTTTGTAATTTTAATCTAACAGTTATCTATAATCTTTGGAAAAGAAATTCTTCAATGACAGAAACATTCTGCTAGGAGAGACACAGAATAGAGAAGTGTACGAACTGGTCTGTACAATGCAAAAATACTAGCAATTGCGGTAAATCTACGATGCCGGCTGTTTAAAGACTGTATGGCACGCAAACTTAATTTTCACATATATCATATGTGAATTTAAAATGCGGATCAATAGCCGTTCGGTGTGTGCAGAACCTATTAGCATAAAAACTCTGGACAGGTTTTACGTCTGCGAAGTTGTATTGATCGGAAATGTAGATGTTGTTGCTGGCATGAAGAAGAAGAAGAGGAAGGAAGATGAGAAGCAAATATGGCTTGCCTGGGAGTTTGAAAGAGAAGATGAGAAATGATGACATAAAGGAAATATAGTCTATAAAGAACATCGTTAAAGGCGAAAGACTCAGATGTTATGGACACCTCCTCGTATGAGTGCCAACTCCTAGATTGCCAATAAATACGATGGCAAGGCGAGCGGAAGAAGGTGGAAGAGGAGGAGAACTGTTGCCAACCGGACGGACGCGGTGTACACAGATGGACTGACCGGAGAAAATGCCTTCCAGGGGGAGTTGCGTATATGGAGTACTGTAGATTCACAATGTAGTGTAATGTAATTGCAATGTTTTTACGCAGCTTCCGTTAAGGAATTTTCCGAGTGGGGTCCCTACGCGGCGGCTTGAGGTGGATTCGAACCTGCAACCCTCCGGCTGCAAGGAAACGAACATATCTACTACACCACCGTGCCACACAATGCATCATTTATACGTCAGCTATGTGCTTGGAATTTTTTTGCATATGGAGGTTTATAGCTAGTTGAACTGGCATTGTCGTTGTGGACGTAATCGCTCATCAGGTCAAACGACAGATGCATTAAACATGCATATGCATTGACTGACCTACATTTTATGACCTAGTTTGGACAGAGCATATCGAAACTGTTTTTTTTTGCAGTTGACTTTAATTATCTGCATTCGTAAGTTGCCGATAAACTGAAGAGCTTTCTTTTCTTATCTAGGTCATGACCTTTTCTGCTGTGTCTGATGCTCTGATGTTTTCAGTTTTAAAACAATTGATTATGGCTGCCTCCTTCGCATCTCATTGATTCTCATTTGCATTGCATATTGTTCGTGCTTTACTTTTTTGCCAATAACAAAGACCACAGCTTGGATGTCTTGATAACTCATTCTGATTTGTAATTGCTTCATTCTGGAACCCTTATTTAGCCATATTTTCCTAACATGTTGCCATGTATTCTTAAAATCGACTTCCTAAATTTAAACCATCATCAAATTGCAGAATCAACTAATTTAATCCTGTGCATAAAACTGATTGAAATAAAATAAGGATTGATATTTTTACATCTCTGTTGCATTGATCCATTTCACTCAGAATCAAGTGAGTTTGCTCTCCAGTTGAAATACACTTGAATGCTTTGATGACAAAGTGTCAGTACAAGCAACTGGGAAACCAATACAGCTCGTTGCTAAAGTGTTAAATGCAGGTTAATTCCTGTTACATGTACCATCAGAGAGAAGTAGAGCATTCGTTCAACTCTGCCAATTCTGCACAGATTTCATTTGAATAATGTATCTTTGTACTCGTAATCGTAATCTCCTTTTTCTAAGGTGCCACTCTTGAAGTTAAGCACAGGGTGCCAGCTTATTCACGAGCACTATGTACTGTATTTATAGTGGGTGCTTTTAAAATAAACTAATGACTCCTTCATTGCTAAATGACGGCCATTTTCACCTGTCTAAACACAGTGCATCTATTTACTGAACAAGAGTAATTTTACTGTATGAGGGTAATTTTACTGTACGAAAGTAATCTTTAACTAAAAGCTCACGAACGAATTTGTGATGTACACTGGATAGTGTTGTGAAAGCCCATTAGCATTTTATCTATTATAAAGGTTTAAGTGTAGACACATGTGATGTAGAATTGAAAATAATTCAAATCAAGAAAGCCAGACTTGATGAACATGAGGAAATCTAAACCTGAAATAATCCAATTTAGAATTCATTAAATAGTAGCTGATGAATTACCTTGGACAGCTTACCCGCCGGCAAGCAGAAGAAGATCATTTTGTGGTGCGTGGGTAAACCGTCACCATATAACCAGTCTATCACTGTAAATTTTGGCCTTGAATCTATTTAATGTCATCATCAGCTTTTAAGTAGTTGATAATTATTTCGTACAGCGATTCAGCTATTTTGAGAGCTCTATTCTTTGCTGTTGAGTGAAATATCCTTGGTCATATGACAGGCTTTGCCCTTTGGTCATCGTGGACAACAGATTGTCAGTGGGCAGTGCTGTGCGAGAGGTCATAATCATCGTCTACAGTTACCAATTCAACCGTCTTGATTGCTTTGTGAAAAATGCTATTGAACAACTGGATAATTTTGACCTTGAAGCAATAATGTCATCATCAGCTTTTAAGGAGTTGATAATTATTTTGTACAGTGATTCAGCTATTTTGAGAGCTCTATTCTTTGCTGTTGAGTGAAAAGATCTTGGTCATATGACAGGCTTTGCCCTTTGGTCATCGTGAACAACAGATTGTCAGTGAGCACTGCTGTGTGAGAGGTCATCATAATCATCGTCTACAGTTACCAATTCAACCCTCTTGATTGCTTTGTGAAAAATGCTATTGAACAACTGGATACTGAAGAGAATCAAGTATCTCAGCAGCCAGTGAAGCAGATCTAGGATGACAAATGATCTAGTTCCTCCCACTCAATGATTTATATAGGATGAAAAGCATCTAAGATCACTGTCTATTCGTCTAGCAGGAAAGTTATGCATTTGGGGTCAACTCTGTCATATAGTGGCACATACATTGGCACGAATGACACATACAGTGGCACGAATGACACATACATTGGCACGAATGACACATATAGTGGCACGAATGACACATACATTGGCACGAATGACACATACATTGGCATGAATGACATAGGTAATATGGGAACATATGATGCAGTGCATGTTAGTCCATGTATGCCACAGTGCTTTATTGGTATTGGTATGTTATGCAATGTTTATGCAAGTAAGTACCGGTAAGTTGTTAGCCATATTTTGCATCTGACTAGATCATATGCATTTATACATACCTTAGTATATACAACAATTACGTACATTTTGAAATAAACCATAGCAGGAGCAGATTATAAAGTCGCACACGCACAACTAAATATAACTAAAGTAACATCGATTAGAAAAACTACTACTAAAACAATTTAGATTTAACAATTACATGAAAGGGTATATTTGTATAATCATTCTAAAGTTTAAGTATATTTTTTATGTAAATTTATGTCTCGGATCAATTGTTTTTGTTTAAGAAATAAGTTGATACATTATTTAATAGGCTATCGCTTAGTAATTCTGCAGATCTATTGAAATATAGGTTCAGTCGCATCTAGCCCATTATTGCCTGCCTGGCTCTACAGATACTAAATTCTTTCAGATATCTGTGTGCTGAATTATAGCAAGCTGCCACTGTCGCCGTTGGTGATTGCAGTTTAATCTGACATCTTGTGCAAGACTCGGGTCGAGGTCTTTCACATGGAGAAAGATGAAGTGATTTTTGCAGAGTCATTTCTAGGAATGTGTAGTGTTTACATCTGCTTATAATGTGATATTTCTTGTAACCGATGGATTTCAGACGGGATTACTTTGTGGAAAATGGAATTTGGGAAAGAAATATGCAGATGAGATTGGAAGGACCTGGTTTGGTTTGTGTTGAGAAAGTGCACACAGTGCTGGAGTTTTATGATTGTCAGATTTAGACCGCTGTTCAATCAATAATTGTGTGCATCATACCAGACGAATAGGCATCTTCAGTACCGAGCACAGAGCTGAAATTTCCTGAAAGTGAGACATTCGTGACGCATTTTTATTGCTCGCTTCGTTTTCACTTTAAATCTGTGAAACAAAGCTTCCTAGTCTTCCACAGTTGCACTAATATGAAGGCGCAAGTGGGTGGGGGGGGCAAGAGGTTCTTTAATTGCAGTTGTATGTTAACAAGGAATTACGCCAAATGTTGCACCATTTTGTTACATAGCCACAAATATAGTAAAATATTGCTGAGTCGAGTTGATCAGAAAACAACGACCGACTTGACTTGTGAAAACTAACGACCGACTTGACTTGTGAAAACTAACAATTGACTTGACCTGCTACTTGATTGAGTTGACAATTTTTCGATCGACTCGACTTGATCGAGTTGTGATCGACTCGATCTGCCGTGGAGTATACTATAGAAGTGTTTCCATCTATTTTCTCGCTATTTCTTTCCCTGTACCGTCCTTTCTTCCGTCTATGTTTTTCTTCCCTCTTCCCTGTCAGCGGGTGATGGTAAATTATATGAAATCAAAATGACGACATAGGTTGACAGATGAGAGCCAATTGAGCATGCAACTTTGAGTGAAGTTAATATAAATGTACATTTTGTTTACTCATAGGTTGCTCCGTATGGCAGAAATAAATAATATGTCATCAGATAGCCTCATTTTGTGATTTCGTTTTTCTTTTCTGTGTGCAGAACTTGAATGGAAAAGCACTTCCAAGAAGCTCGAAGCGAGAATCCTTGATCCATGTACGAAGGGAAACAATTGAAGGTGAGAGCTCTGCAGTTCTCATGGCATTAAATCTACCACATGTTGTCTAAATTTGAAGTGTTGTCCATGGAAGCAGCTTATAACAGAAATTAGACTTGGAAATGGATATCTCTATAAACACGGATTCTGAAGAGTGAAAAAATTCCTGAAGAAGATTCCAAGACTTGAACTGGCAGCAGAAAAGGATTACATTCGGAGAACACCGTCTTTATCGTGGGTAGGCCTACATTCAGGATGAGACAGTCGGAGGACCTGATCAATCTATAACAGTCTGCAGTAATAGAAATAAATTAAAAACCTTATTACATATTTGCCAAATTTTGACGATAATTTACTTCTAAATGGGAAGTTATTGCCATGACTGGGGTGTCATCACATGTTTAATTGTTTATCAATTTAGGATGGTATTACATCAGATGAGACAGAATTAACCTAGGATATATACGTAGATTAAGGTAGGGTGACTTTTGGTAGGCAAGGACTCCTGAAATTTCTGCTGCACTTTGAATCAATCTCATTTGCACGAATGCTGTGTTTCTGTAATAAACGCTGCCCTGTGTTGTTGACGCGAGGAGGCGAGGTTAAATAATAAGGAGTTCACGCGGTGCAGATTCGTTTATGCCTGGTCATCAGGAGGCACAGTTAATGGATCCAGAGGACCATGCTGAAATTCAGTAGTGTATGATTTACATGAATCTTAGTGTGGCTATGGAAGGTTGAAAGACATCTAGGCACTTCGATGTGGAGGCATTTGCACTGCAGCGTGACATTGTCATCTCGGTTATGTCTTTCTTTATGAATACGAAGAAAAAAGTGTGTTGCGCATTATGACCATTCTGTATTAGTTTTTTAATTCACGTGGTAGCCTGTCACTAATTGGAATCAAGCATCATTATTGTTGTTGCCAAATTATTAAGTAATGTGGATAAGCTCTGCTTTACAGTATTGGTACCTAATAGTATTTGCTAATGATAGTGAAGTTTAGTAGGCCTATTAGGCCTACGATTGAAATAACTATCAAATAAGATGGCACTGATCTATGTGATCATCCTATAAAATATGCCGTAAAATCTTAATTCTCTTCACCTTATACTTTACACAGAATATTAGCAACTTTGTAAATTTTGGAATTTAAAAGTTTAGAAGTAGAGATAATTGAACAGCCACAGCTGACTGGTGCAATGGTTACAACTGTTAAATTATTATCAACACCATGTGTAAAAAGTCATGTGACTAATAAATATGGTTGAGTATGTGACGTAGGACGTTTGTACTTAATCTAAAATCATTAACCTTAGGTTTGAGTAGATATAGAAGATATAGGTTGCCAGAGTGACCTTTAAATAATGATTGTTTTATGAGTTTGTAGAGGCTATAAATAGCCATTGTAACCTTTATATAATTGCATTGTGATTTCACAGAGCCTATAAATAGTCATAGTAACCGCTTGTAATATTACACTGTGAATTCACAGCTGCTGGAAATTGCCATGTAGTAACTTTTTATAATTGTAATCGCATTGTGATTTCATAGAAGCTATAAATTGTCATAGTAACATTTTATAATAATTTCATTGTGATTTCACAGAGACTATGCGTTGCCATAGTGACTTCTTATAGTAATAGCATTGTGATTTCATAGAAGCTATAAATTGTCATAGTAACATTTTATAATAATTTCATTGTGATTTCACAGAGACTATGCGTTGCCATAGTGACTTCTTATAGTAATAGCATTGTGATTTCATAGAGGTTATAAATTGCCTGCATTGTGACTACATGGAGACTATGAATTACCATAGAAACCTCTTATAATAAAAAAATTGCATCATGATTTCATAGAAGCTATTTTGTAACATATTTGTCTAAGACACTGTTAAAGTGAACATGGTGATGGTTGACAGGCGCGATGAACAGAGTGATACGGTTTTGATGGCCACTAGAGCATAGAACAAGAGCGATGTGCCAATACTTTGAATTTTGCAGACTTTAGGTGTACATAATAATTGTTATGAAATTATTTCCATCTTCAACTGATGTCAGCGTACAGCAATATAACATACGCGCTCAGTACGTTGTTATATGGAAAAAATAACTTATCTTCCATGCATACAGTTGCACCTTGATTGCAGTAGTCTTGCTTTAACTAGCTCACGCTATTGATGTTTAAAGTGCAAGGTTTCAGTGCAAATCAGCGATGCAGAGGCTATTGATCTCATCATTAGGCATCCAGCTTGTGATTAAAATATTCAGAAAAACATTTTCTGGGTGATATTTAATAATTAAAGACAACTTTTCAAAATATCTGACTCTAGTTAACTACAGTGATTTCTTTTGGTTGAAGTTGTCAGACTGAAATAGTTGAGACTGGTTGGATGAGACTATAAATGTCTATTAATGTACTAGCTGTACCCGGCCACGCGTTGCTGTGCTGAAAAGACCCTCCCTCCCTACCTCCTTCCCCTGCCTCCCTCTGTCCCTCCCTACCTCTCCTCCCTCCCGTTTCCTCCATCCCTGCCCTCACTCCCCTCCCCTTCCTCCCTCCCCTCCCTCTTCCTCCCGCACCCTCCCCTCCATTCCTCACTCACCCCTCTCTTCCTTTTCTTTGTCCCTCCGTCCTCCGTCCTTCCCCGTCCGTCCGCCCGTTGTCGGTCCGTCCGTCCGTCCGTCCTCAAAACTTTCCTAGATCCTTGATATATTGCGCTTTTTCGAAAAAAAAGCATATTAAAAACCCTGGCGATCGAATTCGAAAGGAACGTTGTGTGAAAATTTGAAAGCAATCGGTGAAGAACTTACCGAGATCCTTGATTTCGTTCAAACCAACAGTTGGATAAATATATGCGCTATAAAAATGGCTATAAAAGGAAGCACGCATGTGCGCTATAAATAGACGGTCGTATTCGAAAGCAACATTGGGTGAGATTTGAAATCGACATCGCTCGAATAGATCGCATAGTTGTGTTTTTTGGGTTGTAAAGATTGCGCTTTTTCCCAAAAGGCATTAAAAAACCCGGTGATGTTCGAATGGAACGGTTTGCGAAAATTTTCAAAGCAATCGGTTCAGAACTCTCCGAGATCCGAGGTAACAAACGGTAACTTTTTACATTTTTATTTATATAGATTTCACTATAGCAGACGATATTATTAAGAGTAGGTTGGAGTTTTTAATGTCCCCAAATTGCAGTTACTAACTTGCAATGAAAAGTGCACAGAACCAGAATTCATTATATAGCTGCTGAATTATTTCTGCTGTTAATATGCTTGCACTTAGGCTAAAGTATGCGCTTCCTTCTCAAGATTGTGCTTTATGTCATTAGTTCAATTTGGTGATTTTCAACTGCTGGTTGTTTCCATTGCTAATCAATTAAATTAATTTTAAACTCCTAGTGTCACCATTGATAGCTTGCTCACTACGACTTCCCAAGATCTACTTAGCACTACGTTTTACATTGTTTCTTTCACATAAATGGCATTTTATCACAAATATTTCTTCTCTCGGGGGTACACACACTGGAGGTCAGTACTCAGATCGACGCTATATAAGTTTTAAATTACATTACGTCGCGCATTCTCTGACTTACAAGAAAGCAGACGCATGCTGGTTCTTGATTTCGTTGCCTCTGTCTCTATACCTGTCTGTCTTTTTTAGTCTTCTTTTGTCTCTGTGACTCTCTGTCTATTGCTATTACTCCATCTGCTTCTTGGTCTGTCTGTCTGTCGTGTCTATCTGCCTGGAGAGAAAACTATTCTGGAAGAGCAACAGCAGAGATGTCATACTACGCGAAGAGGAAAATGATGCATATGAAATGACAGGGAAAATGTGACGTGGCCGTTGGGATAATATTGTTTTTCCTATCGGTTGAAAGTTGAGTGTAAAAGAATTGATCGGTTCGTTGATACCGACAGTCCATCTCATCATCCGAGACATCTGTTTCGAGAATTTGCACAAACACACCACCCACACACGCACACAAACACACACACACACGCACCCACAATCGCACATACGCATACACACACACACACAATTGCACAGACGCATACACACATACACGCTCACACACACACTGACAAACACACACACACAGATGCACACACATACACATGCTCACCCACACACTGACACACTCACAAACACACTCACACTCTCATAAGCACACACATGCTCACAATCGCACAGACTCAAACGCATATATGTTTATGCATGATTCTATGTCAAGCCATGATCCATTTGCATACTAATTACATTGGTATATAGGCCTAGCCATAGATTGAGTATTCGTGACTTTAGGTTTTAATATTCGTAAATATTCATGAATATTAAGATTTTCTAATATTCGTAGATATTCGCAAATATTCGTTAACGAAATAAGGTGAATGATCGAAACCGCAATGTTAGTCGATTTTAAGTTCTGCATACATGTCTCTACGACATTCACTCGCATCCAGGGCAAGGCTGAAGTAAAATATGCAATGTGGTTAATATGCTGAGATCGGGATAATTTTTGCTTGTAATCTGGCAGTATTATTTCCTGCGTTGGCATTTATATTTACTCATCCTGCTACACTAATATAAAAACTACTTGATCAATTTGCAGTTACTATTAGGCCCCAGGGGCGGATCCAGGGGGGGTCAATCCGGCCATCGCCCCCCCCCATTTAAAAATTG
Source organism: Lumbricus terrestris (assembly GCA_949752735.1). NCBI lineage: Eukaryota > Metazoa > Annelida > Clitellata > Crassiclitellata > Lumbricidae > Lumbricus > Lumbricus terrestris. The sequence goes on along the minus strand of OX457038.1, from coordinate 36,281,605 downwards.
CATGGGATGTGGCCCCCCCATTTGGTTTCAACAAGCCATTAAATAAATGTAGTGGGAAAGAAAAACAGGACATCAGGCCCCCCCTATTAAAAAATCGCACGGGACTTGGCCCTCCCGTCGATTCAGCGGCGGATGTTTCCGGAAAAATTGGTCGATGACTAAAAAAAAAAAGGTCATCAGTTTTTTCGGCGGATGAAATTGTATTTTTTCGGGAAAATTTGGCCGATGACTAAAAATGTTTTCTCCTGTCTCGCAAGACCAAAAATGTTGGCCCCCCCCTTCGAAAATTCTTGTATCCGGCCTTGTTAGGCCCTTGGGCAGTTAAAGTTTGTTTCTAATTTAGCATATAGGCTACTATTGATGCTAGGCTACTTGCCAACTGCCATCGGTGGCACTGCCTCTTTCAGTTGTGGAAAGATGGTCAGAAGTCAGACAAAGTGACAAACATTAAGTATCGAATGTGATATGAATGCCGCATGGCCACATTGGCCAGACCCAGCAGAGACTTTGAAGCTTTTAACAATAAATATATTAAAGAATATTGTCACTTAGGCCTACTGAATAGTACTGATATAGGCTTATGCGTAGGTTAACTCAATTTTGTACAATTCATTCAGTAAAAATTACACATTTTCAAAAATAACAAAATAAGAATTAAGAATAATGAATTTCCTGGAAGAACATAATATTTTACGAATATAATATTCGTTGGCAGTTTTAATATTCGTTAATATTCGTGAATATTTTAAAATCTTAATATTCGTAATATGCGAATACTCAATCTATGGGCCTAGCTATGCATTTGTCTAGTTTACGTTATTTTCTATTTGTCATTTTTAATATTCTGTGGTAGTTGGTGATTTTGGTCTGAAGTATGTATAGATTATATTATTATTCTGTGCCATTTGTCACTTCTTTGAACGTTGCCTTTTGGTTTAAGCTGAAGACTTACCTTTTTCAACTGACTTATAGCCACTGTTGTCTGATTCTCTGGCTTCCTAATCAACTGGATTTCAACAAAGCTATGATATCTCTCTATTGAAGTGACCATCGATTTATCGATTTATGTCTTGGGCCTCATTACGATAGTCAGCGCTGTAGAAGTCAGAAGATTTGCTTTGATTAGGATGCATAACAGTCTTGTGATTAAAATAGTGGACTGTTAATCAGATGGTTAGGGATTCAAACCTATCCAGGTAATTTGTTTTGAGGTTTCTGTTTCACGTGTGTGGGTGTGGTCAACTCTGCTATGATGAGAACACTGACTGTGCAGTGTGTAGTGCTGTTAGTGGGAAGACCAGCTGGTAAAGAAAGGACAGGTTACCTGAGCAATGTCATCTGTTGACTGTTTGTATGTGCACTTGTTATAGCGCCCCTTCAAGCTCTCTCTACTCAGAGGCGCTCCCGAATGCAGACCGGACACTGCATCGGAGTTTCACGCCGAAGCGCTGAGCAATTGTGAGTGAAGGACTTGCCCAAGGTCCTTATGCGGCGAGGTGGATTCGAACCTCCCGGCTTCAAGGCAACGACGCCACCACTACACCACCGCGCCCCACAAACACACTCACAAACACACTCACATTGAGGTTAAGGAAATTCGGCACTTCGTAGCCCAGGCCTTTCAGGGCCAACTTACAGTATATAAATTTATATGGTACATTGACTGTGAATACAGTTTGAATCAATTTCAAATGAGTTTATAAATTTACTTGATTGCTTTGCAGGATTGCAGAGACCAGTTTCGGTTAACAACGACAACGCCTTTAGCGGCGAGAACACAGGGCAAGACTTTCTGGAGCAGAAGGGAAATGGCGTGGATGGTACGTCTCACGACGAGGCATCATCGCTATCCGAGCAAGAGGCAAGCGGAAGAGAAAGTAGTGGGGTCGAAGGTGAGGAATTGGTTGATGACTCCGAGGAAGAGATGGAGGAAGCATTGCCATGGCATCATCTCCAGCTGTACAATTTCATGGGAAAGGAAGCCGACTATTTCCTCTACCCGAAGCTGGACGTGGACAAGCGTACCGCAAAGCCTCTCATGACGCCCCTCAGAAATAAAACCGGTTGGTTGACTACTGCTGTTGTTCCCATAGTTGTTACCTTTATTTATTTTATTACTTCAGTTTATTATTGGTTATATATATGGTCAAATTTTATGGGATGATTTGTTTTTTTAATTCATTTGCTGGCATCAGTTTTATGTGTCAAATGTTTATTGTTAGTTTATTTTTAGAATATGATATATTGAAAAGCTCTTGCTGCTAGCGTATTATTATAATTTTAATATTAAAACTATATTATTTTCATTTAGCTGTTATATGCTTATTGTCCTCAGCTTATAAAGAGATATATTTTCTGATTTATATTGTCCTCAGCTTATAAAAAGATATATTTTCTGATTTATTGTTAGCCTGATGCAACTTTAGTACTTAACAGACTATAACTGTGGCACCAGATTACTCTGTGATTACTTATTTTATTTTATTTATGCTTTTATGGTTGCTGTTAATATTCGATGCAGGTGTCGTTTTTTTATTCTTATGTATCGGTGCGGTACGTTGGCCTCAGTGAATAGAAGAACACACACATTTTTCTATGTTTTCATATTTCTGCACAGCTGAAAATTGTTAATAACTTGACAGTCTGCATTAACTTTCCATTACTGTGGCTCAGAATAGTTTTTCTTTTCCTGCGGTTATCGCTGAATGTTTTTCTATGTTTTGCCGTTTGTTGCATCATTTTCTTTTTTTGAGCCAGCCATCGTTACTTTAATGATGGGTTTGTGGGGTCGTGGCTTCTCTATAATAATGTCTTAGCCTTAAAGAAACCAGTCAACTGGCTTGTTTATGATGTGTGCTTATGCGCTCTGTTTTGCTCCAAAGCAATCATTTCTGGCTGTAGGCCTATCATCATTTTTATTTATTCATTTATGACTTGCGAATATTTACTGGAAATTTGTCAAATCAAGTATTTCTTCTACAACAGCTGATCGAGTGAGAGAGTCTGTAATGAAAATATTTTACTGTAGTCATTTGATTTTTGTTATATTGTGTCTTCCCAAGTACAAAAGTTGCACAGCCTGTTTGCCTTTAAAACCCAGTAAAAGCATATTTTATTGGAAGATATGCAAATTACTAGTATTGCTTAAATCCTCATATCCTTCTATAGACTGAGTGTCAGTACCATTATCTGGTTGTATTCAGAATGTATTGTTAACCTTATCTGATCCTTATCTTATCTCCATTTTGGATTTAACTTCACCTTCCAATTGACCTTATGACCTTTGTAGTAATAATAATGGGTATTGCTCCGTGTTCATTTGGCCATAATCATCATTGACAGTCAGATTGGATATGCATGCATAGTTGCATACAGTACGTACATGGACATAGATATGCAGAGCAAACATTTTTATTTATTTATTATTTATTTACTGGCAATTTGATATGGTGCTCCTTCAAGGTTATCTACTCAGGAGTGCTCCCAGTCCAACCCCGGTCGAATAAGACAGTCTTAAGAAGAGAAAGAAATGAGGCAGAAAGACCAATAGATATTTGACGAAGGATAACAGGGAGCTCATTCCAGGTCATAGGGCCAGCCACGGAGAAAGCACGGTGCTGCCTGATTGCAGTCCATGAGTGGGGAACAATAAGTTCCGCTTGTGCTGAGTGGAGAGAGCAGCGGCGCTGGACGTGTGTGGTGGAGCAGCAGAACTCCTGCAAGTTTAAAGGTGCTAAACCTTCAAAACAGCACCGGACCAAGACAGAAATTCTGTAAGCAATGCGCTGTGGGTAAGGTAGCCAGTTGAGTACTCAGAGACTCGGCCAAACTTGGGAATGCGGCCTATGAGGCGGGCAGCGGTGCACAGGACCCTATTTTGGGGCCCTACACGACAGAACGGAAGTCCACCGTACATGGCGCTGCAGTAGTCTAAGCGTGAAACTACAAACGCATGAGCAAGTGTTGAGACTGCATGCGCATGCATGTGTATTTTTTTGCATTGTCACCAATTTCATGGGATGTATTTGGATGAGTTAAATTAAGGTGAGGATGCTTTTCTGATGAATAGACTCCCTACACAGCCTGACAGAGAGATAGAGAGAGAGAGAGAGAGAGAGAGAGAGAGAGAGAGAGAGAGAGAGAGAGAGAGAGAGAGAGAGAGAGAGAGAGAGAGAGAGAGAGAGAGAGAGAGAGAGAGAGAGAGGGGAAGGGAGGGAGGGAGGGAGGAGAGGGAGGGAGGGAGGGAGGGAGAGAGGGAGGGAGGGACGGAGGGAGGGAGGGAGGGAGGGAGGGAGGGAGGGAGGGAGGAGAGAGAGAGAGAGAGAGAGAGAGAGAGAGAGAGAGAGAGAGAGAGAGATACCCTAGTGACTCCTATAGATGCTTTCGGAAGCCATCTTCATGATGACTGCGTTATGTTATGGTGTCAGAGGTTCCACTGAAAACTAATGACTAAATAAATAAGTGTTTCATGACATTACCTTTCATTACAAGGTTTAAGCTTTAAAGACTTCATTTCTTGCTTCTGTTGCCCCAAGAATTTCATCTCCATACCTTTCACATATTCTTCACTGCAATTAGTACAGTCTTTCCTAGCCATATTAGGATAACTGCATGGGTTGTGTTTTGAATGAGAATTCTTGCCACAGAGTCACTTTTGTTGCTGATAGATGTCAAAACATAATTAATTAAATCTAATAAGTTAATGTGAAGCTGTATATGTAATGTGCAATAGTCACTTCTGGTAAACTCTTGTTGTTGTTAAAACATTGAATTGTGACCAATCTGATGACTAATTAAAACAGTGTTAATTGAGTCCTGCACATCCAACGGTCCTGTCTAAAGTCACAATGTTTTGGTCTAGGTAAGGATGTCAGGAGATTGAAGGAGACTAACAGAGACACACACTCAGACAGACAGACAGACAAACAGACAGACAGACAGACTGAGTGAGAGAAATAGACGAGTTTCACGTTGCTTCGGAGAAAATAATTCATTTCTAATCTCATCGGAAAGCAATCCATCAGTGCGTGCAGCAGGACGCAGACCCCGAAATGTGCTGTTGACGGTGAATTGTCTTGCAGGCGAGATGTGCATGCTGTTGCTGTTGTTGCTGTGTGATAGATAGACTAAACATTGGGTCATTCGTCCGCATGATTGATTGGTGCATGTTATGATACATCTGTTTGCTCGTTCGTCTGCGTCTGTTTGTACAGCGGGGTACAGCAGTGTTGATGCGCTGTGGACGGCTTTGCGACAGGATTCGAGCAAGAGACTCTGCGCTCGAGTGGACGACAACATTCATGAAGAGCTGAAGGTAAAAATGCGTAACTGATGAAAAGACGAAAAAGTAAAAGATGTCTCTCGTTTTTTTGTTTACTCTCTTCTTCACAGCCATTTGAGCAAGTGCTGCATTTTGAGCACTGCATTTTTGTCGTACATGTGTTTAATTGCTCTTTCAAGGTCCGAGGAGATATTTGTTATTGTGTGTTATTGATTCTTCTTTGCATTGTAATGGTGTGCGTCATGTGCAAGTGCAGCACTGTGTGGCCACACGCTTGTTATGACGTTTTTGAAGAATAGACTTGGATTTCCATTGTTCTTCTTCAAGCTGTTGTTGTGTTTCTCTGTTCTTAGATTTCCATTGTCTTCCATCTGTTCTTCTTTAAGCTTTTGTAGTGTTTCTCTGTTTGTAGATTTACATTGTCTTCCATCTGTTCTTCTTTAAGCTTTTGTTGTGTCTCTCTGTTCTTAGATTTCCATTGTCCTGTTCATCTTCAAGCTTTTGTTGTGCTTCTCTGTTCTTAGATTTCCATTGTCTTCCATCTGTTCTTCAAACTTTTGTTTTGTTTCTCTGTTCTTAGATTTCCATTGTCTTCCATCTGTTCTTCTTTAAGCTTTTGTTGTGTCTCTCTGTTCTTAGATTTCCATTGTCCTGTTCATCTTCAAGCTTTTGTTGTGCTTCTCTGTTCTTAGATTTGCATTGTCTTCCATCTGTTCTTCTTCAAACTTTTGTTTTGTTTCTCTGTTCTTAGATTTCCATTGTCTTCCATCTGTTCTTCTTCAAGCTTTTGTTGTGTTTCTCTGTTCTTAGATTTCCATTGTCTTCCATCTGTTCTTCTTCAAGCTTTTGTTGTGTTTCTCTGTTCTTAGATTTCCATTGTCTTCCATCTGTTCTTCTTCAAGCTTTTGTTGTGTCTCTCTGATATATCATCGTATATTTACAGGTCTGCAGCCCTGTCAAAGATAATAGAAATGCGTTTGGAGTTCAGTGTTATTTAATTTAGATTGGGTATGCTTATTTGTGAAGCCATCACCAACTGCACTCTTGTACACTCTTGAATCTTTTACAGCTGAGCTGGTGTTTCAAATCCTTCCCGGAAAACTCTGCGCTTGATTGATTGTCTGCAATTACTGCTGGAGCAGTGGTGCACTTGGCCTGCTGCGTGGAGCCCTCGGCCTTCTCCTTGGAATGCTTGACATCCACTGGCATGAGGCCATCTCATCTATCACCAGAGCCACTGCATCGTCGTCATCTGTTTTCCACCGGTTCCTCCACCCTTCGTCCTCTGACCTGATCCATGTAAATTGACACTTGTGACCTGAAAGCACTCCATAATACGACTCTGGACGTCATTAGCGGACACTTTCTATTGCCTCCTTCCATCGATCGCCGAAATGCTTCCCTTCTCGTTAGTCACTTGGCGATTGCTCATGCATGTTTGGTAAACACTGTTCTTAGTACGTGGGTGGGGATTGCACAGGTACTTTGTTCTCACAAGTCAGATATTAAGCCTATGTGTCAATGACCTGTGGAGCTCAAGTGCAGTCATCCTCCCACTGGTGCCATTGAACTGTGTGTATGTATGTATGTAGGTATGTATGTATGTATGTATGTATGTATGTATGTATGTATGTATGTATGTATGTATGTATGTATGTAATACTATGTAATACTATGTATGTAATACTATGTATGATGTAATACTATGTATGTATGTGCACTTGTTATAGCACCCTTCAAGATTCTACTCAGAAGCGCTCCCGACTACAGCGCGGACACTGAATCGGAGTGAAGGACTTGCCCGAGGTCCTTACACGGCGACTTGAGGTCGATTCGAACCTGCAGCCCTCCGGCTGCAAGACCAGAAACATACCCACTACACCACCACGCCCCAATAAACTGTGATCTGTGATCATTATATAAGAAGCTGCTGATGAGTCTGTTATGCCAGTGAGCGGATCAACCCTTTTAATGAAAATTTTTCAAAGTACTTGCTTTCAGCGAAATGCAAAAACGTTGCTTGACATAACTTCTGGTGTCACTCTTGCTATCTTTTGAAAGGTTTTATGAATCGTTATCATGAATTTTGCTCATAGAGCTGTTCGTCCCGCTAACCGTAAATGCACGGCTTCCTTTAATTTAACCCTTTATGCCGCTGAATTACTGAGAATCATACACCAAAGTGTCGTCTTCGTTCACCATTATGGCTGTTAAATGTGGTCGTAAAGTGAAACAGCTTGTCAACTTTCAGGTCTGATATCTCCATCGCAACCATCCCAAGTGTACATAAATCACCAATGGAAATTGCAGCAAATTTTATTGCCATAATCAATGATGCACTGACTTACGCAGGCAAATGACCATTCGCATAACTTAAACGGCTCTAGCGAGTATACAGCTATAATGTCGAAATTCTACTCCCCAGAACTGCATGGAAGGTTTCCTGTTATCTCAATTTCCTGCTAATGATCATCTCATGACGAGGGAGTTTAATTGGAACTGCGTCTCTGTTCGACCAGGTCCTGTTGTTTATGAAAATATGGTGAGCTTTTTTTGGGGGGGGGAAGATACGTTATATGACTTTACACTTTATTCCATTAGACTTGATCTATCACCTGAGTCGGGCAGTCGCTAATTGTAGAGTCTTGCTGCAGACTGGAGATCGACCCAGATGACTAAACGGCTGTTGCCGCTCTTTCAACAAAGAGCAAAAGAAATCTGTTAGCACAGACAAGCAGCAATGAATGTTAAGCTGAACGAGGAAAGTCTGACCCAAAGATGTAACATGGATGCTCTTTTCAGGCAGCTTACATTTAATGATGATGGGGCCTGTGTAAGAATCAGCAACCCAATCTTGGCCCTGGGTGGGACCTGCCTATGCATTGAAAGGGCAAGCAGGCAGGGCTGGGTGTAAGCATTATAATTCATTTTTCTACCACCTACCAGCCTCTCATCATGAGCGTCAGGACATTACCAGGGTTGAGACTGACAACTCAGGAGTTAGTCTGGAAATGCCTTGAGAAGCAGAGGTCGCTGATGTCCGGGCTCTGAAGAATGGCACTGGGCATCTGCAGGGTCACCCCAGAAATGCTAAGAGAAAGCAAAAAATGCCAGCTTATGGTAAATGGCTCACTCCGGTGATAGAGATGCTCTGGCAGTCGTTAGTAATCCAAGAGGTTTGGGGAAGATAGTTATACTCCTGTTCTGCAAATTCGAGGACTGCTATTATGGAATCACTACTTTTCTGCCTGTCCCAGGAAAGATCTTGGCACATATTGTGTTTTGAAGAAACTGCTCCTGAAGCATGTAGGATGGTGGCAAAGTGGTTCATTCCAGGCAGGTTTTGTGCAAGTAACAACAACTACTTTGGATTCCTTGTGTGCTTTGTTGAAGGCCACAACCAACACAGTGCTGGGGATGCATTCTTGCACTTACTGCATTAGTTGGGCTTAGATCAGGGGTCTCAAACACGCGGCCCGCGGGCCGCATGCGGCCCGCGAACCCGATTAATGCGGCCCGCGAACAGCTTCCTGGTTTTTTTATTTTTTAAAGTTAGAAATCTGTTGAAAATAATTTTGCAGTTCTTTTACGACTTGAACCAAGGTTTAAACTGCTTCCGTTTGCTGTTGACATTGAATCCACAACATCAGATAGAACTATAGGCTAGGCATTATGCAGATGGATTTAGTGGACCTTCAGTGCGATGCAACGCCGAAGCAGAAGAATGCATAGCAAAGTTTGTATGCCAATCAATCTTCGTTTAATTAGACAAATCAGGGATACACACCGCACCCAGTTACATGTCGATACACTTTAAAAGTAAACAGCAAAATAATGTGAAGATAACAATGTCATTAATGGGTGTCAAAGAGAACCCTCGGAATAAAGTTTCTAACATCTTCAACTGGCAGAACAAAGGGATGTGGTCTAGGTCGCAAGTTATAGGTGGTTTTTGCAAGAGGTGGAAAAAGGTTTACAAAATATAGTATCCCCGGAATAATCGTCGATTCGTAAGTCTATCTCCCCAGATGATGAGAAGTTGAAAAATGTAATTTCCGCGTGTGCTTATTTTTGCAAGTTAACTTCCATTTGCTTGGTTTCGAACCATGACACAAACAGGTCATTGCCATCTAGAATTCTATATGTTTATTCCTATAATTTTGTCGACTTTGGTTTAGAGGACTTAGATTCTTAGAACATTTGGAACACTTAAGAACACTCAGAGTCTCTAGGCCTAACTAAGTTCGAGTTGAATTACGCTGAACATTGCTTAGGATACTAAGAAAATTGGAGTCATTTTAAATTTTGATTAGGCCTACAGCATAATTTCTTCAATTATAGCGCTCGCGCGTTTTTCGATAACTACGATAGAATGGTTTTCCAATTTTGTTTGTAGTACCATTATAGCTACACTTAAAATATAATATTATGTGAATTTTACAGGACTAGCCTATATCATCATTACAGTATTGTATGTTGCAATGACACATAACCAATTCCAGTTTCATGTGCACGATTGGCCTATATTTTTATGTTGCGGCCCGCGAGTCATCAAAATTTCCAAATGCGGCCCACATGCTGACTTGAGTTTGAGACCTCTGGCTTAGATATTCATCAGAACACTATTATTACAGCAATTCGTGTTACGTGTGGCGATTACGTGAAGTCACCATTGGGGTTGGCCTTTCTTAAATCCAACGAAACCAAGTTCAGAAAGAAAAAGAGAATGGCCAGCAATCTATGTCACCAGGTTGGATCAGCGAACCTGCTTCCAGGCGTTGAGTCAGCATCTGTTAATCATAGCCGCCAATTAGGTTCTTTAGTTAAAACATGACAGGAATTTTTCAGATCCTGGATCTGAAGCATTCATAAATTTCCTGCACAGTTATCAACAGACGAAAATGAAAACAATGATTACTTTTGTTTCACTGAAAAGCCGTTGTGATGATACGCTTGTCAGTGACATGGCATAGGGGAGGGGGTGAAGCCGCTCCATTCGAACAATTGATGGTGAAGAGCAGAAACAATATTTACTGTCGGCCATTTACAAGGATTGGTACAAGTTTCCCCACTCCAAAAGAGATTACTCTGCTGGTTCTACATGAAACAAATGCAGAATAGCAATCTAAGCTGTCTCTGCGCTGAAGATGGACAAGGGCATGATATGTCGCAGCTCAAGGTTGACAAGATAAGAGCAGCTCACTCAACATTTGTTCAATTATTGCTGTAATTGATAAGACAGTAATCAGCTTGTATATATTTACTATGGTAATGATTATACATGCTTCATTAGTGAGACGCAATGGTGTAGTGCATGGGTATGTTCATTTCCTTGCAGCCTGAGGGTTGCAGGTTCTAATCTGCGTCAAGCCGCCTCGTAGGGGCTTTGAGCAAGTCCTTCAATCGCAATTGCTCAGCACTTCGGTGAGAAACTCCGATTCAGTGTCCGCGCTGTAGTCTGAAATGCTTCTGAGTAGAAATCTTGAAGAGTCGCTAGTAGTGAGAGTATGGGGGTATGACACCCAATTAGTGACGTCATCGGGGTCAAGGTCAAGGCCAAGGTCAAGGTCACATTAATTAGGTCACATTAATTAGGGCATATTAATTAGGTCATGTTAATTAGGTCAAATTAACGGGGTCACGCTAATTAGCTAAATTAATTAGGTCATATCAATTATATTATATTAATTAATAATAATTAGAATTTATTAATTATATCAATTATCGAACCCTAATTAGCATCGCAAGCCCCACTCCGACCAGAAATGACTCATCGGAAGTGTCGCAGCGCATTATGGAAACTGCACTGGCTTCCACTCCTCGACACCCGCCCCATAATTCAATCAAATTTCATGTCATCACTTGTGAATTGAGCCCTACTTAGCCGCACAAGGCCCACATCAACCCTAAATGACTCAGCATATGCGCTCACCCTCCACAACCTTCCACCTCACCCTCCTTTCCACCCCTCCCCCACCCACAATTAGTCATTTTACACACAAGACCGGCCCAAGCAGTGAACTGCGAACCCTAGAGAGCGACCAATCAGAAGGCTAGTTCCCATAGGCATGGCATCTTTCGCCCTCCACAGCATTCAGCCTCACCCTCCAACCCTCCATTCCACCCCTCCCCACCCACAAATAGATATTTTACACACAAGAGCTGAACATTATGGAAGCGAGAAACTTAGAGAGCGGACAATCAGAAGGATAGATCCCATAGGCATGGCATCTCTCATCCTCCACAGCATTCAGCCTCACCCTCCAACCATCCATTCCACCCCTCCCCACTCACAAATATTCATTTTACGCACAAGAGCTGGGCAATCAGAAAGCGAGAAACTTAGAGAGGGCGCAAACAGGAGGCTAGATTCCATAGTCATGGCATCTTTCACCCTCCCCAGCATTCAACCTCACCCTCCATTCCACCCTCCCCACCCACAAATATGCATTTTACACACAAGAACTGCACAAGCATGAAGCTTCGAACCCTAGAGAGCGACCAATCAGAAGGATAGATCCCATAGGCATGGCATCTTTCCCCCTCCACAGCATTCAACCTCACACTCCAACCCGCCATTCAACCCCTCCCCACCCACAATTATTCATTTTACACACAAGAGCTGACCATTATGGAAGCGAGAAACATAGAGATGCTGCAAACAGGAGGATAGGTCCCATAGGCATGGCATCTCTCAGCCTCCACAGCATTCAACCTCACCCTCCAACCCTCCATTCCACCCTCCCCACCCACAAATATTCATTTTACACACAAGAGCTGGCCAATCAGAAAGCGAGAAACCTAGTGAGCGACCATTCAGAAGGCGAGCAATCCTATCCACATTCCACCACACCCTCCAAACCTCCATGCCTTCACGCCAAATACACAAATTTGACTTACATGTATAAAATTTAAGCCTCCAGCAACAGCTAAAACCTACGCACGAACCCTTCAGAAGAATATAATTCCTACATATGTACCAAAAATATCAGCAATTTTCGTCATTTTATTCGAAAATATGTATATAACAGCAATAAATACGATTAAATTATACTAAATTATGACAATTATTCAGATTTTGTTACAATACTAAGCAAACTATAGCAGACAAGCGCCATTTTCTTATATATTTCTTCTATATTTCTTACATTTCAAGCAAGTACAAACCCAAAAACCCAAGAAACGCTCAGCCTTCCTTTCGGAAGATGATAACATTTCTTACTTCCTAGCATCCACGAACTCAAAAACTTAAGAAACTTGCACCGTCCACTCCCAAGATGCTGCCATTTCTAACTTTCTTGCACACACAAACTCAAAAACTGACGAATCCTGCAACCGCCATTTTGGAAGATGGCAATATTTCTTACTTCCTTGCACACTCGAACTCAAAAACCGACGAATCGCTCAGCCTTCCTTTCGGAATATGGTGCCATTTCTAACTTTCTTGCATACACGAACTCAAAAACCGACGAATACTTCATCCTTCCACTCCCAATATGATAACATTTCCCAATTCCTTGTACACGAAAACTCAAAAACTTAAGAACCTTACAACATTTCACTCCCAATATGGCGAAATTTCTAACTTTCTTGCACACACGAACTCAAAAACCGACGAATACTTCAACCTTCCACTCCCAAGATGGTGCCATTTCTAACTTTCTTGCGAACACAAACTCAAAAACCGACAAATACTTCAACCTTTCACGTCCAAGATGGTGACATTTCTTACTTCCTTGCACACAGAAACACAAAAATCGATGAATCGGGCAGCAGTGCTATCAGCCGGAGGCAACATGGCCACCGTTCTACATCATACACACAAACACACACACACACACACACACACACACATACACAGCATTTCTTACAAGTCTAAGTCCAAATATCACATATACGCATCTTTCATTTCACAAGATGTAGCATCTTCACGCTTTCATACACATACACATGAAACCAAAAGCCATGGAAACACACAAGCTTCAAATCCCTAGGTGGCGCACTTGCAGCATTTATCAAAAATGAACAAACTTCTGCTCGCAAGGCGGCGCCCGCGCATCCCAAGATGGAGACATTTCTTACTTCCTTGCAAACAGAAACCCAAAAATCGATGAATCGGATAGCAGCGCTATCAGCCGGATGTAACATGGCAGCCTTTCTACATCACACACACACACACACACATACACACACACACGCACACAAACACACACATACACATTATTTCTTGTAAGTCTAAGTCCAAATATTTCATATATGCATCTTTCAATTCACAAGATGTCGCATCTTCAAGCTTTCACACATACACATGAAACCAAAATTCATGAAACACACACATTCTTCAAATCCCTAGGTGGCGCACTAGCAACATTTATCAAAAATGATCAAACTTCTACTCCCAAGGTGGCGCCTGCACAACTTTTCCTTATCGGGCATAGCCAAATATCGAATACACATGGTATTTCTCATATGCATAAGGTCATTTATCACACACACAGACAATTTTTCCACTATTGGCACAGGCAAAATGGTAAGTATGATAGTTGTGCGAGCGAATAGGACTTGGATTTTCGAGTTATTTCAAACTCAGACGCGCGCTATTACCAATATACGAATTCAAACAGACAAATTTACTAAGTATGAAATGCAGATATTGCATGGGGAGCGTTGTAAGATGCAAAGCGTGGGTGGGGAGAAGGGCACATTCTTCAGTTTGTGGAAACAAAGGTGTTCATTGTTTGCAATATGACACCAATTTTGGTAAAGATAAGTTTGCAGGAAGCGTATTACATAACTTTTTAGGGTTGAGTGTGTTAAGTTGGTGAAATATGGGGTGGGGGAGAATGTGCTGGAGTAGATTTTGTGAAATCAAAAGATGTGACGCACATGTGATGAGTCATCGATTTCAGCAAAGTACGATTATAGCGAGCGAAGAATACAAGTTAGGGTTGCGAGTGGCATATTACAAGTTGAATTAGGTGTAGCGAACACACGCCACTTGGTCGAAACCTGGATTCGACAAGTCGAAAATGCTAAGTTCCGAAATTTTCGCCGCGCAAATTCGCGCGGCGGCGGCACCCTTCGTGCGACGGCGGCGGCGCTGCACCCCGACCCTCTCGTGCGACTTCAGATCCTGCTGCGAGGCGACGGCTGCGACATGCGCGACCAATTAGATCAAGCTTTGACCCGTACAAGCTAAAGTCGAATACGCCCCGGCACAAATCTTTCAATAATTTCCATAACCCACAATACGCATGAGACTTTAGCTTCATACGAGTCAAAGCACGATCGATTGGGAGCGCATGTCGTAGCCGCCACCTCGCCGCTGGAGCGACGGCGGCGGCGGCGGCGCTGCACCCCGACCCTCTCGTGCGACTTCAGCTCCAGCGGCGAGGTGGCGGCTACCTTTGTTTCCACAAACTGAAGAATGTGCCCTTCTCCCCACCCCACGCTTTGCATCTTACAACGCTCCCCATGCAATATCTGCATTTCATACTTAGTAAATTTGTCTGTTTGAATTCGTATATTGGTAATAGCGCGCGTCTGAGTTTGAAATAACTCGAAAATCCAAGTCCTATTCGCTCGCACAACTATCATACTTACCATTTTGCCTGTGCCAATAGTGGAAAAATTGTCTGTGTGTGTGATAAATGACCTTATGCATATGAGAAATACCATGTGTATTCGATATTTGGCTATGCCCGATAAGGAAAAGTTGTGCAGGCGCCACCTTGGGAGTAGAAGTTTGATCATTTTTGATAAATGTTGCTAGTGCGCCACCTAGGGATTTGAAGAATGTGTGTGTTTCATGAATTTTGGTTTCATGTGTATGTGTGAAAGCTTGAAGATGCGACATCTTGTGAATTGAAAGATGCATATATGAAATATTTGGACTTAGACTTACAAGAAATAATGTGTATGTGTGTGTTTGTGTGCGTGTGTGTGTGTATGTGTGTGTGTGTGTGTGTGTGATGTAGAAAGGCTGCCATGTTACATCCGGCTGATAGCGCTGCTATCCGATTCATCGATTTTTGGGTTTCTGTTTGCAAGGAAGTAAGAAATGTCTCCATCTTGGGATGCGCGGGCGCCGCCTTGCGAGCAGAAGTTTGTTCATTTTTGATAAATGCTGCAAGTGCGCCACCTAGGGATTTGAAGCTTGTGTGTTTCCATGGCTTTTGGTTTCATGTGTATGTGTATGAAAGCGTGAAGATGCTACATCTTGTGAAATGAAAGATGCGTATATGTGATATTTGGACTTAGACTTGTAAGAAATGCTGTGTATGTGTGCGTGTGTGTGTTTGTGTGTATGATGTAGAACGGTGGCCATGTTGCCTCCGGCTGATAGCACTGCTGCCCGATTCATCGATTTTTGTGTTTCTGTGTGCAAGGAAGTAAGAAATGTCACCATCTTGGACGTGAAAGGTTGAAGTATTTGTCGGTTTTTGAGTTTGTGTTCGCAAGAAAGTTAGAAATATCGCCATCTTGGAATTGGAAGGTTGAAGTATTCGTCGGTTTTTGAGTTCGTGTGTGCAAGAAAGTTAGAAATTTCGCCATCTTGGGCGTGAAATGTTGCAAGGTTCTTAAGTTTTTGAGTTTTCGTGTGCAAGGAATTGAGAAATGTCACCATCTTGGGAGTGGAAGGTTGAAGTATTCGTCGGTTTTTGAGTTCGTGTATGCAAGAAAGTTAGAAATGGCACCATATTCCGAAAGGAAGGCTGAGCGATTCGTCGGTTTTTGAGTTCGAGTGTGCAAGGAAGTAAGAAATATTGCCATCTTCCAAAATGGCGGTTGCAGGATTCGTCAGTTTTTGAGTTTGTGTGTGCAAGAAAGTTAGAAATGGCAGCATCTTGGGAGTGGACGGTGCAAGTTTCTTAAGTTTTTGAGTTCGTGGATGCTAGGAAGTAAGAAATGTTATCATCTTCCGAAAGGAAGGCTGAGCGTTTCTTGGGTTTTGGGTTTGTACTTGCTTGAAATGTAAGAAATATAGAAGAAATATATAAGAAAATGGCGCTTGTCTGCTATAGTTTGCTTAGTATTGTAACAAAATCTGAATAATTGTCATAATTTAGTATAATTTAATTGTATTTATTGCTGTTATATACATATTTTCGAATAAAATGACGAAAATTGCTGATATTTTTGGTACATATGTAGGAATTATATTCTTCTGAAGGGTTCGTGCGTAGGTTTTAGCTGTTGCTGGAGGCTTAAATTTTATACATGTAAGTCAAATTTGTGTATTTGGCGTGAAGGCATGGAGGTTTGGAGGGTGTGGTGGAATGTGGATAGGATTGCTCGCCTTCTGAATGGTCGCTCACTAGGTTTCTCGCTTTCTGATTGGCCAGCTCTTGTGTGTAAAATGAATATTTGTGGGTGGGGAGGGTGGAATGGAGGGTTGGAGGGTGAGGTTGAATGCTGTGGAGGCTGAGAGATGCCATGCCTATGGGACCTATCCTCCTGTTTGCAGCATCTCTATGTTTCTCGCTTCCATAATGGTCAGCTCTTGTGTGTAAAATGAATAATTGTGGGTGGGGAGGGGTTGAATGGCGGGTTGGAGTGTGAGGTTGAATGCTGTGGAGGGGGAAAGATGCCATGCCTATGGGATCTATCCTTCTGATTGGTCGCTCTCTAGGGTTCGAAGCTTCATGCTTGTGCAGTTCTTGTGTGTAAAATGCATATTTGTGGGTGGGGAGGGTGGAATGGAGGGTGAGGTTGAATGCTGGGGAGGGTGAAAGATGCCATGACTATGGAATCTAGCCTCCTGTTTGCGCCCTCTCTAAGTTTCTCGCTTTCTGATTGCCCAGCTCTTGTGCGTAAAATGAATATTTGTGAGTGGGGAGGGGTGGAATGGATGGTTGGAGGGTGAGGCTGAATGCTGTGGAGGATGAGAGATGCCATGCCTATGGGATCTATCCTTCTGATTGTCCGCTCTCTAAGTTTCTCGCTTCCATAATGTTCAGCTCTTGTGTGTAAAATATCTATTTGTGGGTGGGGAGGGGTGGAATGGAGGGTTGGAGGGTGAGGCTGAATGCTGTGGAGGGCGAAAGATGCCATGCCTATGGGAACTAGCCTTCTGATTGGTCGCTCTCTAGGGTTCGCAGTTCACTGCTTGGGCCGGTCTTGTGTGTAAAATGACTAATTGTGGGTGGGGGAGGGGTGGAAAGGAGGGTGAGGTGGAAGGTTGTGGAGGGTGAGCGCATATGCTGAGTCATTTAGGGTTGATGTGGGCCTTGTGCGGCTAAGTAGGGCTCAATTTACAAGTGATGACATGAAATTTGATTGAATTATGGGGCGGGTGTCGAGGAGTGGAAGCCAGTGCAGTTTCCATAATGCGCTGCGACACTTCCGATGAGTCATTTCTGGTCGGAGTGGGGCTTGCGATGCTAATTAGGGTTCGATAATTGATATAATTAATAAATTCTAATTATTATTAATTAATATAATATAATTGATATGACCTAATTAATTTAGCTAATTAGCGTGACCCCGTTAATTTGACCTAATTAACATGA
The DNA here is from genome assembly GCA_949752735.1 of Lumbricus terrestris. Lineage (NCBI taxonomy): Eukaryota > Metazoa > Annelida > Clitellata > Crassiclitellata > Lumbricidae > Lumbricus > Lumbricus terrestris. The sequence goes on along the minus strand of OX457038.1, from coordinate 36,263,812 downwards.
CCTAATTAATATGCCCTAATTAATGTGACCTAATTAATGTGACCTTGACCTTGGCCATGACCTTGACCTTGACCCCGATGACGTCACTAATTGGGTGTCATACCCCAATACTCTCACTACTGTCGCTGCTATAACAAGTGCACAATGCACACATTATGTTAGTGCACTTATGTCAGTGTCATTGGCTTGCTATAGAGCCAGAATCTTTTCTCAACTTGTGCAATCTCTAAATATAGTTCAATTTGTCAGAAAATTTCATCTCGTCAACTTTTAAATAGATCGACTGTAATGGTTTTTTCCAACACGGAATTTAAGCCGAAAGGGGAGAACACTGTTGTTGTTGTTGTTGTTGTTGTTGTTGCTGTACATAAGTCATAGTCTCCATTAACGTTGGAGTTATTTTCAGTGCCTAAAGTTTGGAAAAATAAGGGCCTGGACGCCCCTTACCTCGCCAAAAGAAGTGCCTGGACGCCCCTTACCTTTTCAATCTGTGCTCACCAATAAGTGGCTGGACGGCGTTCAGATTTTAGAACAAGTGCATGGACGCCGTCCATGACCGTCCAGGCACACTTTAAGCCCTGGTTATTTTGCAATCAAGTGATGATGTTATGCCACAACTCTGTCTGAGCTGAATCAATACTGCCGCTGAGGAAACACAGAACAGGAATAAGCACAAAAAGGGCTTTGCTTTCTTTAGCGTGAACTCGAGGGGCCTCGAATCTATCATTGGAGTTTGACGTGTGAGTGATCTGTGGGTTGACCCTTGCATACATTTTAATGTGGTTTGATGTTGGCTGATCGCTTTCAGGACCAATAATGAAATATTGTCTTTTGTAGGCTACGTACCGGGCATATATTCGAGAGTACATGAAAGGCCGTGACACAGAAGATAAGGAGGAGCAGCTTGTGTGGGGAAGTACACAGGTCTGTTCTATGTCTGATGGGATTCGAATGTTGCCCTTGGGGTTGTTTAGCTGCAGGATGGGACATTTGCATTGGCTGTGTGTGTTTACTCGCTAGTGTTTGGTCACTTCTTCTGATGCAGTGTTTTCATGTGATCATGTTTTTACCTATTTTGTTTAACTAGTTGATTTTTAAACTTTTGCATACATGTAGTTGCAGTTGTTACCTATTGAGCTTGATCTGCTCCCATTACAACAACATTTTAATCATCCATGCATACTGTATACTGAGATATTTGTAAAACCTGAGCCTAAGCAATCTGTGGCTGACCATTTGCCTACCTGACAGCTTTTACACAGCCGCAATAATTAATCTTCACTTCTGTTGACTTGTTTTTGGTCAACCCTGTACATGACAAGTAACTTGATTTAACCAATAACTGCCCTATGACCTCTTGCTGCATGTCCTCACAATTTTGTATCTTTGCATCAGGGGCCGTCCATAAAGTACGTCACGCTCCAGGGGGGGGGTGCAAGAAAGTGTGACAGCTTGTGACAGAGGGGAGGGGGTCAGGCCATGTGTGACGTCACACATTTATTTTTTAAATTCTTTATTATATTTTTTGTTCTTAGTACCTAAAATCCGACCCGGCCCGGCCAGGCGTGTCTAAAACCCGGCCTGGCGGGATAAAAGTTGATTTCCCATCACTATCAAAGCGTTTAGGGACACACGTCACTATCAGAGGGATTAGGGATAGTATCCTAGGGTTTAGAGGGTTAGGTAAATGGTTATGTTTAAAAAAAATTGTTCGAAAGTGTGACGTACTTTAGGGGGGGTCCGAGATTTGTGACAGTTTGTGACAGGGGGGAGGGGGGGGTCAAAAATGGTCAAAAATAGCATGACGTACTTTATGGACGGCCCCTCAGTAGCAGGCCTGTCTTGCATCACAGAGGTTACGTGCATTCTATATTGCTGCTGATAATAAGAATGGTAAAGAATGAAGGCTTGACCTCCCCGGATTTTGACCTGGCACCGGAACGAAAACGGCAGCTCTGGCTATTGCGGACTTCATTTGATATAGCGCCGGTGAATAAGCTGGTCTCCCTGACGTGACTTTTGTGGGCGCTGAGAAATTCTCGAAGATTTACATTTACATTTACAGTTGCAATTTATGAAGATTTATTGTGCAAGGCAAACAAGAAGACTTGTAAAAGGAAGGAAGAATAATTTGAGACTGCTCTTGAACTCGTGAACCAGCGTATAAATCTCCAAAAGGAAGGAAACTGCGTCTGTCACGGTTCAGGTGTCCGCTGAATAATTCATTCCACGTTGTGTTCTATTCGACTATTTTCCCGACTTAGGTTCCGGAGATCGAAGAACTCTTGGACGATTCATGCCTGCGAAAAATAATGGAAAGACGTCGAAAGGTGCAGATAATGTTTCGATCGTCGCTGAGAAATGAAGATCGTACGAAGATCCTCCTGTACAACAATCCTCTGCCAGACATAAACAATGACTCCGGCACAGATAGCATCATGCGCTTTCTCCTTCCATCATCGCCAACTGAATCATCGTTACATGTATGTTGTTATTATTCGTGTTATTATTTCACATTATTTTTGCTAATATTATGAAAGGCAGGATGGCTGACGAGATTGTAAAGTTTTTAAGTGTGTGCCCTTCTACTTTTGAAGCTGACTCACTGCTCTGCCAAAGTCCAGTAGTCAATTGCAGTATTTGTGTGTTGATACTTCAGAGGTTTTTTCATAATGGACCATGAACAAGGAGGCATTGCTCGTTAATTGCTTCTGTGCCCTAATTTGTTGTACACATTCGGTTAAAATGCAGTGGAAGTAAATTGGCACCCAAAATTCATGGACGTAGGATTTACCAACATCTGTAGCTAGTCGACTTGGAATGCAAGGGCACAAACGCTGAAAATAAATCTCCTGAATTAACTTGGCATCAGAAAGGTGGGGAAAACTGGGGATCTGTTTACAAAAATGCTGTGCCTTCTTCTGTATCAGGTACTACAGCACTGTAAGTTCTGTAATGCTGCTGACACACATGGTAAATGTGAGCATTCCACCACTATTCTCAGCAGACTTATTTTAAAAAATCTATATATGGTATAAATTTTATGGCTAGAAATCTGGATCACACGATAAATTTAACAATAATTCCATGTTTTTCTAAACTAAATTGTCAGGAATTTAACAATAATTCCATGTTTTTCTAAACTAAATTGTCAGGAATTTAACAATAATTCCATGTTTTTCTAAACTAAATTGTCAGGAATTTAACAATAATTCCATGTTTTTCTAGACTAAATTGTCAGGAATTTAACAATAATTCCATGTTTTTCTAAACTCAATTGTCAGGAATTTAACAATAATCCATGTTTTTCTAAACTCAATTGTCAGGAAGACGACTTGTCTGTGGACAACAGCGATGATATGCCTGACGAATTGTCTCAAGGTCGAAATGACGAAAATGCTGCTGATTCTACCATAACAACTGGAAGTGGCGGCGACGAAGACACTGGGTCCGAACACGATGAACTTGTCTACGGAGGTATCGATGAACAAGGCAAACGCAAACCAATCAGATGCGTCTTTTTGACCGAAGCGGATGCTTCCTCGGTTGGAAGATTCTCGCGTAAACGAAAGGAACTGATGGATGCAAAGGCATTTGACACCCAGTTCATGAAGAACGAGAACTGCAGACAGGATTCAGCACGTATGTTGTTACTAATGCTTCTGCATGTTGATGTCCAGTTCGAAATAATCTTCACTAATAATTTTTGCCGTCAGCCAGTGTCTGATAATCCAGATGTGTTAGATGCAGGGCTTAAAGTGCGGCTGGACGGTCATGGACAACGTCCATGCACTTCTTTTAAAATCTGAACACCGTCCTGCCACTTATTTGCCAGCATAGCCTGGAAAGGTAATGGGCATCCAGGCACTTCTTTTGGAAAGGTAAGGAGCGTCCAGGCACTTCTTTTGGAAAGGTAAGGAGCGTCCAGGCACTTCTTTTGGAAAGGTAAGGAGCGTCCAGGCACTTCTTTTGGAAAGGTAATGGGCATCCAGGCACTTCTTTTGGAAAGGTAAGGAGCGTCCAGGCACTTCTTTTGGAAAGGTAAGGAGCGTCCAGGCACTTCTTTTGGAAAGGTAAGGAGCGTCCAGGCACTTCTTTTGGAAAGGTAAGGAGCGTCCAGGCACTTCTTTTGGAAAGGTAAGGAGCGTCCAGGCACTTCTTTTGGAAAGGTAATGGGCATACAGGCACTTCTTTTGGAAAGGTAAGGAGCGTCCAGGCACTTCTTTTGGAAAGGTAATGGGCATCCAGGCACTTCTTTTGGAAAGGTAAGGAGCGTCCAGGCACTTCTTTTGGAAAGGTAAGGAGCGTCCAGGCACTTCTTTTAGAAAGGTAAGGAGCGTCCAGGCACTTCTTTTGGAAAGGTAATGGGCATCCAGGCACTTCTTTTGGAAAGGTAAGGAGCATCCAGGCACTTCTTTTGGAAAGGTAAGGAGCGTCCAGGCACTTCTTTTTCCACACTTTTAGCACTGGTTAGATGAATCGTTAGTCTCAGACACTAAGCAAGTCTTCTGGTATTATACTAGGTATTCTTTTGTAAAATGATGCTAATGTAGTTAGCAGTTAAGATCTACATTCTACATGTTGAATGCAAGTTGCCGATTATCATTATCCTGCGCTGTAAAGCATAAGAAACGTTTTACAGATTTTTAATGTAATGAGCTGTTTACTTAGTGGACCGTGAACTTTAGCAGAAAGATCATTTGTGCGTCTAGTCTGTGTGTGTGTGCAGCAGTGCGTGATTGGATTGCCAAGTGCGTGTAAATATGGCATTCAGAGTTTACAGTATAATGGTGTATTATTAAATAGTTAAGTAAGAAATGCATACATTGTTATTAAAACATGTCAATTACCTGAGCAAGGAATTGTAGTGTTGATGGGTCTGACAACAGTAGCAAGTCAGTACAATAGGCCTGAATCTACTTGACAAATATGTGTCTATGTTGTGTTATTAATTATAATTATGTTACATTACTGGTTTCAACTTTGATTCAATATTTTATAACAACTGAAGTATTAAGTTTAATCTTTAGTAAAACTGTGAACTGCAAATGTTGCTTGTATTCATATTAGACTACATTTTGTGACTTTAGCAAGGCCAAAGGTAGACAGTCAGAGAACAGTTGCACAATCAAAAATGGTCGCAGAAAAGAAAAAGACTTCACCGCCAGCCGTGTCATACCAGCCACTGAGTCTTGGAGCTTTGATGGAGTATTCTGCCAAATGTTCGGCGCCAGGTCATGGTAATTTTAAATTTGGCACCCGGCCAATGTGGGTTGTGCAGGAAAAGACGTTTTAGAAGAGTTGAATAATGGAAACGTAACATAATGTGATGCAAGAAATGCATACAGTAGTTATAAAATTTTGATGCCAGATTAAGACATTTTGACACCCATACAAAGTTTGATGCCAAAGCAAAACTTTAATACCAATTTAGACATTTACGGTAAAATGGGGATGTCGAATAAACCTTTGTGCGCTAGCAAATTGTTTTACGTTTAGCTTGACTAACTTTGTATAACTCAGTGGTTTATTTCTTTAGAAATTAAAGTTAAGTTTGACATGATTGATATGTCTAATTGGTAAGATATCAATTGGTTTAATTGTTACAATGATTAAGACATAGCCATTGTAGCCTACTTGCTGAATGAGTTAATTTTTACCTTAAAATTATTTAATTTTCGTATGGAATGCTGGTAGTTCAATGGATTTTTATGAGGATTATAATTGTTACAGTAAGTAGACTGACGAACTGAATTGCTCGACTTTCTTGACTTGTTTGTTTGGCTGACTGACAAATATGTGTAACTGATTCGCTTACTTGTAACTGGTTAAATAATTGCTAAGAATGAGTGACTGGATGGATAGTTAACATAAAATGTTAATTGAATTCTCTTGTAATTTAAATACAGTATTACTCTGTCAGTATTTCATATATTTTAAGTGCCTAAATTATCCAGTGATCTTGAAGTATTGTAATAAAGTAGGAGTTTCATGACCTCTGTTCTTTGTTTTGCTCCAGATAAATAATTATTTTAAATATATTATATATATATATATATATATATATATATATATATATAATATGCATATATAATATACTAGATGTGGGACCCGGCATTGCCCGGGGAATTTTGGGTTTTCGACACTACTCCTCTGGGGTACCCGGGGTTGACTGCTAAATTTTGGGTTTTTGTCAACCCTCCACCCCGCCCCACTTCGCCAAAAAAGCCAAATATAACCTGCCCCGCAGGGCAGGTGTGTGTGCTGACTGTGGTGGTGGACCTGGTCACTCTCTATCTCTAGCTGCAAGGTTTGAGGTGTAAAGCTGCGAAACTGGGCGAATATATGAAAATAGTGAAATTTCGGCTTTTCGTCCCCACACAGGCCCCCATGGTGAGAGAGATTCACCAACCCATCCACTGTGCTGTTCTGGTGGTCAATAGCTGCGAAATTGTAGGTGTATAATTCTGGACATACACACACACACACACAAATCCACATTCTCCTTTCTCTGTGGTTTCTGCACTGCATGAGAGTGTCTTTTAATAACTTGGTTAATACAATTATTGCAGGCTGTCTGTTCTGTTAGTAGGCCCTATAGTTAAAATTTCTGTGATCTGCGTTCTTGTGAATATTATTGCTTCAACTGCATAATTGTACACTGTAACCGGTTGCGGTTTGTCAACCGGATTGTTGAATAAACGAAAATTATTATTATACATGATGTCATGCGAAAGTTTGGTCATTCGAATGCATATGGTTTCAGAGCCTTTCTTGGGATGGACATACATACACACAGAACAATAACAAACTTAGATTTATAGTATAAGATATGTAATATGCATGTATATGTATGTAAAATTATATTATATTATGTATATAATGGCCTGCCTCACCAGAGTTGCCAGTCAGACATCTATAGATCTCCAATCATTGATTGGGAAATAAACACATCATCTCTAAAGCAGAGTCAGAATGCGAGTCTTTGTCCAACGCTTGCAGGACAGTCGCTGGAAATTTTGCGTAATGCGCAGTGGAACAAATCAACAACGGAACCTTTCCCCTTGTCGACTGAAACTTCTTGGAAACTACCATTGCCACAGCTGTATGTGGATCCAGAAGATAGCCTACAAAGATATCAAATGTGAAGCCAGTATCAATTAAAAAATTATTAGCAGAATCTACAAGAGAAAACAAGTAAAACAACAGATAGATAACTGGAGAACAGCTGATTAAATTCCTCAATCCAATCTAGTTCCTCTGTCTCCTTCTCCTTCTCATTTACATGTTGATTCTCATAAAAAAACACTCACATTCTCATTCTCCCCAAGGAAATCGCTCACCAAATTCATCAAGCATAAGCACTACACAGTGTTTAATCTAGTCCCCCTCCTCTGGGGGGGGAATTGAGGTTTCTGGGGGGGTAACTTTTTTTGAGCATCCGAAGGACGCTCGTGATGCACGTAGCACCAAGACTGGGAGGCGGAGGGGTATGGGGAGGGGCTGCGCCCCTCCCCCATCAGAAACTTTTGAATTTCCACATTGCAATGGCAGCATTTTAAGGTGTCGTCTTAACAAAATAGCTCTGTACTTTTTCTGTGGCCCATTAGAAACTTTTTGAATTTCCACATTGCAATGGCAGCATTTTAAGGGGTCATCTTAACAAATTAGCTGTACTTTTTCAATGACCCATTAGAAACTTTTTGAATTTTCACATTGCAATGGCAGCATTTAGGTTCATCTTAGGGTCATCTTAACAAATTAGCTGTACTTTTTCAGTGACCCATTAAAAACTTTCTGAATGTTCACATTGCAATGGCAGCATTTTAAGGTGTCATATTAACACAATAGCTGTACTTTTTCAGTGACCCATTAGAAACTTTTTGAATTTCCGCATTGCATTGACAGCATTTTAAGGTGTCGTCTCAACAAAAAAGTTACCATATACTTTTTCAGTGACCCATTATAAACTTTTTGAATTTCCACATTGCAATGGCAGCATTTTAAGGGGTAATCTTGAAAAAATAGCTGTACTTTTTCAGTGACCCGTTAGAAACTTTTCGAATTTCCACATTGCAATGGCAGCATTTTAAGGTGTCTTCTTAACAAAATAGCTGTACTTTTTCAGTGACCCATTAAAAACTTTCTGAATGTTCACATTGCAATGGCAGCATTTTAAGGTGTCTTCTTAACAAATTAGCTGTACTTTTTCAGTGACCCATTAGAAACTTTTTGAATTTCCACATTGCAATGGCTGAATTTTAAGGTGTCATCTTAACATGATAGTATCATATATTACAGGTAGTAAATATTGTCATTGAAATCATATAATAATAAATAATATCACGGTATATTATAACACTTCATGTAAAACAATGATGAAAACAGTAACTAAAAACCAATATAATTTTGTCAAATTTTTCTGGGGGGGAAATGTCAATCCTGGGGGGGGAACTTTCCCCCCCCCAGAGACGTCTAGATTAAACACTGAGCACTACAAAACTTCAGCGGGAGAAACTCATATAATTATGATTGCAACCACATCAACTACCATTAATGTGTTTTTTTTGCTATTTTGTGTTGTATTCTCCAATCAGCTTGACAATTGTATACATTGAAAGAGAGGCTTGTAAGTTTCTTAAGACTTAGCACACAATGAACCAGGCTGATACTATTCAGCAATGTCCAAGACTACCTGCCTGACTGTTTGATCTTGACCTGGAGGCTGGATGACCTTACCTGCATGTCGATTTTTTATGGTCAAGCTGGTTCCCACGAAATCACTTTCATGGGTTGTAATACAAAATATGGTAGCTATCCCATATGCTAAGTCCTGTACTCTGGAACATGGTGATATGAAATCTGTGGTAGGTTTCATGTACATGTATGTGCTCATTTTCCTTTCTCATTCTTTCTCTGTTTCACAGGTGAGATTGGATTGTAATTGTGGTTTCACGTTTTCAGCTCAGAAGTCAGCCTATGCCTCTCAGATGTTTCCTTAAGAAAGCATTGCTGCATTAATTGCTGCAGGGTTCTGATAGCACATATTCTATCCAATAAATGAAAATACAATATAATTACATGAATTGTGCAAGTACGATCGATCGATGATCGAGTAACACTACCCTAGCTGTCGATTATGCCCCACATATTGCCCTAAACCAAGTCGTTTGTTACATTACATGAAATGAAGCAGAACCTTTAATAAAACAATGACCTATAAAGATAGCCCATAAAGCCAATAGGTGAATTTCGGCTGTAGACCTAACTAGGATGAGAGAAAGTATCCATCGCTCATCACACCATGCACTCGGTCACCCAATCATGTTTATCTTGACTTCTACTTCACCACTGTCTTACTGTATCCATCTTTCAGATGACTATTGTTTCATGATCGGAATGTCTCTACTACACCCGATCACAAAGATAATCCTCATTATATGCTACTAATGCTACACATGCACAAATCTATTTAGACATAGGCCTATTGTTTTATCGTCTAGGCCTGATTAGGCGGCTTTAGGCCTAACAGGCGTAGTTTTATTTTCCCTCTTCGTTTCTCATTTTTTTCGAATCTTTGATTCATAATATTATAGCGCAGCAATAAAGTCCTTCAATCTGTGAGATTTGGTCAAATTACTGACTCCGTATTTTGTGATAAATTTCAGAGACTTAGGGTCTAGGCCCAGTGCGAGAATTGTGGAAAAATAACTGGGGGGTTGGACTGTGATAAACTTGAAACTGGGGTGTGAAAAACATACTTTACTATGGGGCTCTAAGAAAGACTGTGGTTGAAACTGCACCCCGGCAATTCTCACCCTGCCTAGGCCTAGGCTAATAGCTTTACAAAAATAATGTCTGGGAGTGCCTGAAGAGGAGTATTTCAGACTTTTTAGAGTAAGAAGATCTACATACAGGCGCTCCCATCAGGTCGAGGAATCGACGTCTTATTCTGGGAAACTCTTAGAGCGTCCAAAAAGCGAAGCCGAAGGAACCACGCAGTACTTCACTAAGGCTAAAGATAGAATTGGCGGAATCTACAGGCAATCCCGATCACGTGCCATCAACCACCGAGTCAACGACCGCTGCCATCAACACGACCATAGACATCACATAGACTAGCAAAAGTGTCTTTAAACACGGCGAAAACCGTATACTCCAGATTCAAAGTCACAGGATCGACCGGCGCTATGTCACATACTATTAAATTGTAATGCATTTTATTTGTCCAAATAAACCAAGTTTAGTTCAATTTGAGAGCCTGTCAAAGACCAAATTCATTCCTTGAAATTCATTAATCAAAGATCTATATCGAGTCACTAATGAACTGCGTACGCTAGAAGTGATGTGTAATCCCGGCTGCCTCATGAATATTCAAGCAGTGTTGATAGGGCAACGTCGAGACCTTGAGGGTTGAATTACATCTTTCGACTAAAATGACTGATAATAAAGTTTACAGATGCGATTCTTTGAGCGAATCCGAACTTCCCAACCCATTCCTTCATCGAATAAAATTCTCGACTTGGGATAAAATACAGGTAATTATTTTTATGAGTCGATCTCTTGTGGCTATCATGACACGAGGCGTGTACGGACATAACATGCAGCGCGAAAATTCGTTAAATTCAACGCATCAACTATTGTGCTTTTCACACGCACTGTCATTAAGTTTTTTAAAAATTGTTTATCATATTCTTATTTGCCAATGTTTGGTAAAATGAAGATTGATATAGTAAGTGCGAAGTATCAAAGTGTAGGGCAATAAGGGTGCGGCCTGAAACCCGAATCCCTGAAACTAATATCGCCCGGATCCCTTAAATCAAATTTTTTAAGTGTGACACATACACAACCTAATAATTTTTAGACAGTAGACTGTATTATCATCAACACTAAGAATACCACCAGCATTTTATTTAATTTTTAGCTCTAAAAAGCGTTTGGGAGTTCCGCTGCGTTCCAACAAACCATTTTTGGGAAATCGGGCTTCTGTGGATTTTCAGCGTTTTCGGGGATTTTGGTTTCAATAATGCCTGTGGCTGTGTATGCAAACAATTTGGCTGCCTCTGACTTTGCTTCAATAGGATGCTGCACTGCTGCTACTTACCAGCCACATCCCAGAATGCAGAATTGTCACTAAGTTACATCAAGCCATGTTAGTTAGCTTGTTTGAAGAAACAAACCACCGTGAATGCCAAATTGCGCTTCTGATCATCCAGACACTCGTGGCCAAATTGAGTTTGTAAATTACATAATGTTTTATAGTAACTCATGATATTCGTGTGCTTTCTCTACAAAACATGCTACTACCATTTGGCCTTCCAAAAATGGAAAATTTTATTCAGAAGACAATTTTCACAAAAGACCATCATGTTTGGAATTGAAGTAACGTATGGCAGCAATGCAAGGCGTCCAACTATTTAACTGCCAATTTTACAGTCACCACTTTGGGAGTTGAAGGTTGACTCGACCTTTTAGGGGTAGCAGGTATCGATCCTGTGTATTTTGGTGTCTAGGTTAATTTGTTGATCCATAATCAGACCACATTATACTGGATTCTGTGTAGCGATGCTCAGGCGCTTTACATAAAGGCTCGTGTGCTTTGGAATCAGGTGTCAGTCATCGAAACACAAGGCTGCTAAAAGCAGTTTAAACTGAATACCTGCAATAGTACCATATTGCAAATGAATTGCTGACTGGACACTTGGCTAGCATCTAAATCAGTTCAAAGTTTTTAAACTAGTTGTTAAGCCATCCTGTTTGTTTTTGTTATGCTGACTTCTGTTCCTTCTTTTTCTGACAATTTTGAGCTCCAGTAACTTCTGACGGTTTGTAGACCTAGATTCCCTCCAGGAGTGGAAATTTGTGTTAAGATTTCTGCTTCATTTGGGCCCCTAGCCAACTCAGCTGCGATGAGTACAACGACCGTACACTCTATGGAAGGATGAGGCAGCGAAGGAGAGGATTGTACTCTCCCCCTCATAGGCCATGGTTAAGAAATGAAGTCGCTAACATGTAATACCCATGGCTGCCTCAGGCTAGCTAGAGGAACTGCTATTCTTCAATTATTGGCATTTTCAGGCAAATTAGGTGTCATTATGTCAGTATCAATTCGACAGATACAAGCCACAATGGCTGCCATGTTCCATCTTTCGTGAATAAATTACCTGGCAGTCTCCATAATAAACTGCTTGGTCCTTTTGCCATTCTCTTTGATTGTGGGTTGGTGCTGGCTGTCAAGTCAGGAATGCCTATGAGGAACTTCTCTTGAAGTGCTGCTATATAACTTTGTAATTACGATTACAGACGCGCGTAAAATTATTGAATTCTAATGGTTGAAATAAAAAATTACAGTGTCTGAAATTGAATTCCTTGAAATGGTGCAATGAAATTAATGATTATTTTCAATTTTTTTCTTAACCATAAATAAAAGTCTGGAATTAAAAGAAATCATTGGAATGTGAAAACGATCAAAAAATGAAAACATAACACTTTTAAACACATTTTTTAAAATGGCCCCCCCAGATTGTTGGGCCCAGGCACCTGCATGCTTTGCCTGTGCCTAAGGCCGGCCTTGATATTACATTGGTGTTTTGATCGATCCTGTTGACTGTGCCATGTTGTACTCGAATAGATTGTAAAATACTAGTTGCGATAATCAATGTGGGAAATCAAATATGTTCAGAGATAACCCAATTTATATATCTTGAGCCAACATCCCAGAAACAGAAGAAACAAGGACAGGCAATCTCTTAGGGCACACTGCCAAACAACCTATAGACCTGCCTGCAGTTAGAGCACATATTGTGAGAGTCCCGTAAATCTGTAAGGTCATCTTAGTTATATTGATACAATGTTTTTTGTACATCTATGCACTATACAAGAAAACATTGTTGAAGTGCAAACATGCTTAAGTTTACAATGGAAATAAATCCAGTTAGATTAGTCTCTGAAAGCTTATTTGTTAAGGAAACTATGACCACCCTTAGAACTTTTTAAAAGGTGCTTGAATATATATATTTGAGATTTGGGTGTGACCCTTTCAGAACACAAACCTATCTTGCATTAATCAGTTATAATCTGTCCTCAATGTCGTGACTCCTCTGATTGGCGACACACCAAATTTTGTGCATAATATACCAAGTTTTATACTGTCCAGAGGAACTGCATTGACTGCTCATGCAAAAGCGCATTTAATTCAAGATTCTAATGCTCATGCATAATTGCCTAACAGACCAAGCCCCGAGTTATTTTTATAAGGCTTTGTGTGAGGAGGCTTTGTGTGTCATTGTTATCCATTCCAGGTCATAGATTCCTTCGCTAGGGCTTGAACCTCCACAATGCTGCATAATAGCTTCGCTGTGGTCGGTCCATCTTTCTGGAATAAGTTACCTGGCAATCTTAGTATTAAATTAGCTTCTTGGTCTTTCTTTGCCCCTCTTCCGCAAGTGTTTTAAAACCGTTCTCTTTCATCATGGCAGGGAGCACCTCCGAGGAATTTCTCTTAAAGTGGCACTATAAAAATTCACGATTACGGTTACATATGTGCAGTGCTAGTTATGTATATTGAGCTGCAGGCCATTTATGTGGAGAGTATTGATTTGGCTATTGACAGATTGCAGTTATGTCGGTGACGATCTTTCCGATCCGAGTGATCCTGTTGTTGATCTGTCTGCTGCTGTTGTGGATAACGACATCAATCGCGACGTATGGATTGAGCCATCACCAAGAAAAACCGATGAGTGGATGGAGGAGGTCAGTGTCCCCCAGCACATTCGCTTATTTAAGCTTCAACGGTTTTTTATTCTACAACCTATAGGCACCTGACTCGTTGGGATGTGCAAGTAAAAATTAAGCAGGAGAGGAGAAAGAAATGATGGTTGATGGACTGATGTATTGTTGATAACATAGCTGATGATTTCAAACAAGAAAATGGTGATGCATTTGTCCAATGTAATAATAAGGATGATGATTTGGATAGTGTCATATCAGAGCCATCCCATTTCTTGAGTACTTGTAATGCTTTAAGCAGTTGCGCTTTGGCTGATTTTAATAGCCCTGCCTCTGATTTGCCAATGGTGGTCTTTGTATGTAACTCTTTGTATTCAAGACCAAGGACTAGGGATCAGCCCTTTTCTGAGCTGCATTCTTTTAACAAGGATCTATAGCACTTTTTCATTCCAAAGTCTATGTAGGGTCACTTTATAAAGTGGTACACTGATGGGGTCTATAGGACGCATGACAGTGGTCGGTTGAATTGGTAACATTAGTTATGGATGCTGTGATGAGTCACCAGTACTTTGTGCAGTCCTGTAAATAAAGCCAGTTACATTCTCCGAGTTTTAATGTGAGTTTTTAAGGCTTTGACATCTGCATTCAATCACTTGAACATTATTATAAAAATTATTTTTCAAAATTATATTTTTGCAAGCCACATGTCTACTTTCACATGCCTCAGTTATCTATGCTGAAAAATATGGTATTTGTGTGATAATTCGATGGAATCCACATGTGATCCTTTACTGTTGGGTTGATAATATTCGTGAATTTAAAATATATAAACTGGTTGTTTGTTCTTGTTTTCAGAAAGTTTTCCATTCTGGTGCGAGCTTTGATAAGAGGCGTCTTGTTTTCTTGTGGCTATAATAAGGTTCGTGTTATTGGACCTACAGACAGAGATGATGGAGCTAAGGCTGCCATTGTTGTTGCTGCTCCACATACAACGTTCTTCGATGCTGTAATACTTTTTGCCTGTGATGAATTTCCAACCGGTGTTAGTAGAATTGAAAATGACAACATACCGTTTCTAGGAGGTTAGACGGCTTGGCTGTTCTTATTATTATATCTGTTAACCTGATGTATTGACATTTTTATGCTGAAATTGGATTTCTTATCTTCATTTAAGAATGCTCCAGAATACTTTTATAGCTTCTTTTACGAAGCTACTATGAGGGCTGGAAAGTAGATGGATCATGTTACGGGATTATCTTGAAGCATTTGGATGTTGATAAATTACAGATCATTTTAAACATGTGAAAGTTGAAGTAATTTGAATATGGGTTTATGTTATGCTAACACTGTAGCGATGAACTGCATTGTTTTCCTAGTAGCTTTTAGTACACGCTCGAAGTAAGAAACACTTGCTGTAGAGTATGCAAAACCCTAGTATTTAATGCTCTTTTTTAAAAAGGAATATATTTATTGCTATTACATTATGAGTCATATATATTCTAGAGGTGAACTTCATTCGAATTCAAATCTTGATTGTTGCTATTTCTTAGAAGATGAGAAAAATGAAGGAAATGTTTTTCTAACCATTAAGTTCACCATTGTTGATGATAATATTGAACATAATGGTAGTACGGTAGTTAGCCAAATTTCTTTTAGGTCATCCTTTTTCATCTTCCATGACAATCAACCTCACAAATCAGTCCTATTCCAATGAACATTGTTAAAACAGCAAATAAAAGTTTAGTAATTACCATAAATATAATATTACTGTTATGTTATAAGTAAAATTTAAAAATGCTGTAAGTTTTGTGAATTAAATCTGTTATGATAAATTTTATTGTTCTAAATTGGCTCAGTTCCAGAACCTGTATTTCTAGAATAGAAAGCACTCTTTATGGAGTAATAAGCAATAGCAATATATTAATATGAGAATGTGTTTTATGGGTTGCAGCAACGATTAAGTTTACACAACCTGTGTATGTGATACGCGAGGATCAGACTTCGCGCCAGAAGACAATTGCTGAGCTGAAGAGAAGGGCAACATCATCCTATAACTGGCCAGAAATTGTTATCTTCCCTGAAGCAACCTGTAGCAATGGAAAATGCCTCATTTCTTTCAAACCAGGTGAGTTCATCTCTTCAGGATCTACAGGTGAGGTCGTTAGTTCAGGAGGTAGAAGGTTCAGATGCACTGTTGTACTTTTGCTTTGTGAGTCATTGTTCGGTGATTGTGCAGATCAGCTCAATTTCACGTGTATGAAGGACATTTGTATTTATATCTGGAAATATTTTTACTTTCAATTTCTTCAATCACACTTGCCAGCAGGGGCGGATCCAAGGGGGGCCAATCCGGCCATGGCCCCCCCATTTAGAAATTTCATTTTTTCGACCAGCTATTCTGTCCCGAAAAGTTGACTTGGCCCCCCCCCGCGAGTAGCTCCGTATGTCCGTGCCGCGCAGTGGCGAAGAAGGTCATGAGTGTTTCGGGTGGAGGCCGGATGGGAAAAGGTATCTTTTTGGGACAATTTCAGGTTGATGACTAAAAAAAAAGGGTCATCAATTTTTTTGGCGGATAGAAAAGGCATGTTTTGGGGAAATTTCAGGTTGATGACAAAAAAAAAAGTCATCAATTTTTTTGGCGGATAGAAAAGGCAAATTTCAGGTTGATGACTTAAAAAAAGGTCATAAACTTTTTCGGCGGATAGAAGACAAAAATTTTTCCCGGACCAAGACCCAAAATTTTGGCCCCCCCATCGGAAATTTCTGTATCCGCCCTTGCTTGCCAGTGCACTTTGTTGAACATAAAATTCTACTGTAGCTCACTTTTCATTGGCATCGCTAAAGGATATCTGCATAACTACAAATGGTTCAGAACACTTACAAGTCAGAACTGTGACAAGGAACCTGAAATGCCCATATATTATGCCGATGTTATGTACATTCATTACGCTCATTGTCCACTGAGCGAAGAATCCATTAAAAGATATGCCTTAAAACTCTCCATGCATTAAATTTTGCCAGCTGTCCTATCTCTGTTCTATGCTCCCCTCATACAAATGGGGGAGGGGACATTGCATTCGATCAATGGACTATGATCCTTTATGTACCGCACGCTTGAACTTGTTTGGTTGTCTGACTTTCTGGATCACTGGTCTGAAGCTCTGGAATTTTCTGCCCGATTGAGTTTGTACTGTTGCTTCATTGATCAATGTAATTCAGGTATATATTTAGATCTGATCTTTTAGAACTTGCATATTAAGCACCATAGTTTGCTTCTGGTTTCTTTGGTGTGATGGATATCTGCCTGGCTTCTTCAATGAATTATAATATTTGATTGCAATTTCACTTGAAGCAGTTATCTATGGATAACAATGAAATTGTCTCATACGTCAGCAAGTGACTGAGAGAGGGGAAGAGAGATGGTGAGGGAGGTGTGAGAGGGAGGAAGGGATAAAGAAAGAGGGGAGAGACATATCTCTATCATGTATTAAACAAATGAATGTTCATACAATTGGAATGCTTGTTGCCGGTCTTTTACTCTTCAGTAATTTTTTCTTTGTACCTGTTCCTAGTTCTATCCAGTTCTCTTTGCATCTGCTGTTATATCTTTGTACTGCTGTCATCTTTTGATTGTCACTCAGTTTTAATGTGAGTTATGCGGTGCTGTAAATTATATTTTGTGATTACCTTTACTGTACTAATATCAATTCTGGGCTTTTGATAGGGGCTTTTATTCCGGGAGTGCCAGTCCGGCCGGTTAGCATAAGACACAAGAACCGTATGGTGAGTGGAATGACATGCAATACTGTCTACCATTTGGTGCCTGAGTCTTTTGTTATCTAGGTACTGAATGTGCTGTAGATAATCAGTTATGCTCCTTTGGTAGAGTAGTAATTGGGTACATGGGTGACTGTTAGCTGACTTAATAATTTGCATTCCTGCCTGTAGTCTTGACATTTCATGCAAACCTAATAAATCTGAAGCATTTTATGTGAGACCATGCTTTTATTTTATGGGACATTCTGTGAGCGTTCTCTTAAATGACCTTGGCCTGAATAATAGTACAGTGCAGATCAGATATGAGTGCCTTAAATAACCACTTAGATTGCATTAAGCATCTCCTGTCATCAGTTTTTCTCAGCATCAATCTGTAGGCAGTTCAGACTTATTATGATAGTGTTTTTTAGTGTATGATGTCGTGATTTTGCGTGTGAAAGTCACTGTTCCAGATCTTGCCTTTGTATGAATGCACCTCTCTGTCCTTACTTCTATCTATGAAAGTGTTCTTGTGTTCTGAAAAATATCGCCATTGTGGTGTCTTTATTCAGCTTTATTATATATTTAGCTGATTTTCATGCAGAAGATTAGTTGTCATATATTAAATTAAAATGATGTATTGTAGAATACAACATACTGGACATGGGACGGACCTGGAGCGTAAGTAAACGAAGCTCTTAACACTTTCTCTGTGACTTAAAATTGTGATTTATCAACCGACAATGAAATAAATAAATTTCTATTGTGTAGCAAGCAGTCTGTCTAATACGTGGAGGTATATATGTTCTGTCGAGTCAGTAGTCACTTGTATTGATTCTCAATTTTGTAGTTCCTGTGGAAGCATAATGTTATACGAAAGTGATATTGCTTCAGGACATGATTTTAGAGCACATTGCGAACATTGAGCTTAAATGATTTTGCATTTTTCATGACATTTTGTAGAAATTTTAGTAAAAATGCCTTCTAATTTAAAGTCAATGAAGAGGCATCTATATTTGGAGTAGCCTACAGTTCTGATGTATTAATTTTGTGACAGGTATACTGTGATGTGGTTGACTATGTGTCAGTTCAGCTCAGAGGCTATCATTGAGGTATGTTAGCAGAATATTAATTAGTCGTTGCTTTAAATACATATGGTTAATAATATATTGGTTATAACTATCTTCAATGAGAGAAAAAAATTTATTCTCGAATTGGATTATATGACCACAGTTATATCAATAAAGTTAGATGATGATGAGGGAAGCACTGGCCAACTAACTATCCAGGTGTACGTGGAAAGTCGTTTTAGTAAAAATGTCTGAAATTCCTAGATATAATTATATATTAGTGTTTGCATAAATATAAAAAATTTTGTTTGTGTTTGTTTTTCATGTTCACTGTTTGTACGTTTATTTCCAGCGTTTGCCCATCTATGTGCCAAACGCCGATGAACGAAAAGACCCAAAGCTGTTCGCTTCCAATGTTCGAAAAGTCATTGCAAAGTTAGTTTCATTTCTGAGAAAAACACTGTGCTACATGAGAGTTATTCAGAATGCGACTTGTTTTGCTTACAAATGTTTGCTATAGATGTTGAGTTGACAAGTTTTGCTTAACACATGTATCTTTGATAAGGTACTTCATAAAAATGCTATTTTTGCTAATAATTTTTTTGCTGATCATTTCTTGTTAGCTTTTAGTAAAACACATCTAGGTGGCCATGTGTATTTTTGTCTCTTATGAAAATCGTTTATCACTCTAAGAAATGCAGAAATTTGATAATGTAGGAAGATGGATACAGTTAGGATAGAACATGACATAGCCTTACACTAAGCTGCCAATGCAAAAGAATTGCTGTCCGATGTGAAATGTGTGAACAGTTTTTGGATGTTTCTTGTGTTTTTAATGTTTTATTCACGACAAGAGAAGTTCTTAGAAGAAGTGATTATGTTATCTAAGACTATGGGGTCTAATGGGCTAAATAACAATGAATAATCTGATAACTCTCTGTGATTATGCCATCTGAGACATTTGATTGACTTATGATTGGAGCATCTTTTGTTTGTCTAGAATGTTCCAGGTTCCCATGGTAAACCAGTTAAGCTATTATTCTATTTGTGAATTATTCTGTTGGAGTGTTGGTTGCATAACTTTAATTTAGGTTTTGCTAATAACAAAATTGCTTTAAAAAATGGAATTTATACGCCTGTCGCATCCTTAGCGGGTGGTCCCAGCCCAGTATAGCACTTTCGCTACTTCAAGTCTGCTGTGTTTTTTTTGTTATTATCTGTTATATTCATTGACAATTTGGGCAATTTTTAGAAAGTATTTTGAAAGCCAGCTGTTTATTTTTGAGTTTTGGTCGTCAGTATATGGAAAGTTTGAGACATATAGCAATGCCATCTTGAATTTAGTGCCTTGAATGTTCCCGTCACGGATCACAGTTTTGAAGACTGTCAGCTGATGTTGTATGCTGCAAAACTTGGTCTTCCGTCTGCCTCAGGTCTCCTGGAGTTCCAGAAACTGTCCAGAAAGTTGGGGTAAGGCTAGTTTAAGTCAGTTTGCGCATTACGGATGACAATGATATATTTGGCACTCTGACTGTCATTTTGCCTCCTGTGGGGTTGTGACTTGATCCTGCAAACCATGCTGTTCAACGGTCTGTAGAAGAATGTGTTCAAGTGCTGCATCAAAGCGGCATTGGAGTTCATGGCATGGAATTCCAACAACTTGACCTCTTTGACCATAGATCATAAGTGCTGATGTACAGAACTAGAACTGCTAAATCTCAGGAGTCCAACTCATATTTCTGTAGCTATTTTACTCATCTCGTAGAACTATTTTTTTTCAGTCTTATTAGTTGAACTCTGAAGTGGTTCTGTTTTAGAGGATGCTTAGTATAAACCTTGGCTTTGTTTTCTTCGTGCTGCAATACTGCAATAGCATGATTGATTGATGAGTAAGAGTTGTTTAAATTCTGTGTTTTATGTACTTGATCTCATTAATTCAGTAATCTATTGACAAAGTAGGTTATTTATAATGTACTTTATAGCTGTTGTGTAAAATTTCAGAGTAAGGTACGAGCTGCTGAAGACATTGTTAGAAAAGTTTAGTACCATAGCAAGGAATGGCATAGGCCAGATTACGCTTGAAGAATTTGCGAGCTATCTTGAGCTTCCAGTTACAGAATCATTACAGCAACTTTTCACTCTCTACGATAGAGTAAGTCAGAACTTTGAATTCTAGATGATTGTTTTAATCTTTGACATCAAGTAATTTTTTTCCGCAGAAAATTGCCTAAGTTTAGTTTTTCAGTTTCTTGGGCATCTTAGGAAACATGAAAAAGTGATGTAGGCACAATTGGCCATTTACTTTGAAATTGCATACTGGAATTGGAACGTAATTTTAAAATAAATTGAGTTAAATGCTTTGTATATTTTTTTCTATTTTCCACTTTCAGGCATGACGAAATTCCTTGTGCTTGTATGTAATGCCATAGCTGAATTAACGTAGCATTATATTTGATCAGTAAAGCAGTAAAATACGAAAAGGTTGAAACATATGCTTATCTTTTTATTGAAGAAAACAATAGTACACATTAAGGAGTTCTGACTTTGATTGTTTTAATTCATGCATATAATCTAGTCAGGCATCTATATAAGCTTTCTGGAAATTTTGGCAATTTTCATTTTCCTCTTGCTTCTGAACTGTTTCCTCTTAGGCAATGTAGTACAACAGAGTGCGCGACACTCTTCATGATTCATGAATCGAAATCTCATAATACTTTGCAAAATTCTTGTTGAAATATTGCATCAGCACTGTAAAGCACCTAACGCAGTATACTATGTAACTGTTTGATCAAGTATCAGTTCTGCAAACAATGAGATAATGAAAGATCAGTGCTGCAAGGCTATGTGCACTACATGAGTTTTCTTCCAAAGATCATTCATGCGCATTGGTGAATTTGGGATCCCTGGCCACAGCCGTGTTATACCCAACTTCATGTCATAGCAATGCATGTGATATCTATAGCAGTGTTTGCAAAAACAATTTGTACTATTTTTTATTTATTCTTTGAATTATCACTATTTATTCTGTGAATTGCAATATGTTACCTTAAAAGTACCGGTAGGTTAGTGCATAAACCATTGCTAACCTTTATCTTTAGGTGAAGAAGTCTTAAAAAGCAGTTTGCCTGTTAGATATTTCAACTGAGTTTCAAATGTGACAATAGCCAATACCATACTATAACTCCTCTCCATATGGTTTATAATGGTAGATCTGTAGAACAATGACCATGACAGCAGTGTTACTTTATACTTGATTACCTTCCACTTAAAAATAAAATATTAATTGCTTAACAGTGCTGAATAAAGTTAACCTGAAAAGTAATATGATTTACATAGTATTCCTTTTAAAAATCTCCAATTGTTTGTTGAACATTTTTAACATTTCAGAATTGTTCCGGTACAATTGACTTTCGAGAGTACATCATCGGCCTTTGCCTTGTTTCTAAGCCACCCAACACTGAAGATGTGATTCGCCTTGCTTTTGAGGTACATGGCGCTTAGTTCAGACCTCAATGTACAGATTGCTTACGATGTACTTAATACTTATTTTATTCTACTTTGTTATGGTTTGAATTGAATATTTCTCTGCTAAATGTTCAGAGATAGTTACGGAGAAAGACCTTAGTGGTTTGCATTGGAAATATGGCCCTTATTGCCTTCATGCATGTGTTCTGTTGTCATTATATTCATGCATCGTGATTTTTGGTTAGTCTCTCTCTAGCGTATGTGACAGATTTTCAGTGCACGATACCTCTGGCTATGTAAGCAACATTGCCACAGATAGATCGGGCATTGTTTCTAGACTGTAACTTCATTTTAACTAGTGTCATAGTGATGAATATCATTGAGAGTTTCTTGAACAGAATAGGTAAGTTGCAACATGTGTATCTAGCAGACATTTAAATGCATTCTATCTTAACATTGCTCAAGCAGACAAGAGGTTGTTCCAGAAAGCACATTTCTTTGGACATTGCATCCATTAGCTTTTAGACCTCTTCATGATGACGAGTATAATATATACTCCGCAGCAGAAGACATCCAATCATGCTGCCTCTCGCTGTATCAAATACGTTTAATAATAGTTTCATCAACATCGATGCATTTTCGGTTATATTAACTATGTTTGAGTGACTTTCAAATCAACTGTTATCTGTCATAGTGTTTTAAATGTATGTTATTGTTTTATGCATTGTAATGCGTGTGCACTTGTCAGATGCAAATAAAGTCTACTTGCTTACATAGCTTTGAATGTCCTATTGTCCTTGCATGTGCAGTAGAATTAAGAATGTTACAAGTATTGATGTTTCTTTGACAGCTGTTTGATCACGAGTCCAAGGGCTACATAACGGAGCCGGAACTGGGCAAGATATTACACAATGCATTTGGTATGAGTCACTTGGACACAAGGCAACTGTTTTTGCGCGTTGACTCCAGCGGTGATGGCAAGATCTCCTATGGTATAATACAATTTTTAAAATTGTTATTAACATATAGGGTGACACAAAAGTTCGTTCACCGTTTTCAAAATGCGTTATTTCAGTAACGGCTTCATATTTCTCTATAATATTTTGTCAGTGTATACATCAGTCAAACGAAAGATATTGGTACAAATTTGATTATGATCCGGTCCGTTTTCACCATTATTTATAATAAAATGTAAAGACGACCAGTTTTTGCGGAAAAAACTGCGTTCTTCAAATTAACACAGTCAAGAAACTGTGTATACGCCTAGCCTCGTATACAAGCGTGACAAGACACTGTTGTGACCTATATAGAACAAACACACGTAGGCTATTAGCGTACAGTGTCTCCTTTCTGCTTAATAGCAACACTGACTCTATCCGGCATGACTGGATCAGCCTCTGAAGTGCCCCAACTGCTATCGATCTCCACGCTCGTTGGAGGCGACGCTTGAGCTGACCAGCGTTCTTTGGCTCAGGATCTTTATAAACGCTGAGAGATAAAACACTCCACAAGTTCTCAATAGGAGATAGGTCGGGAGAGTTGCGTGGCCAATTCTTCGGCTTTATGTGTGACGGAAGGTTGTCGTCTAGTCACTTTGTCGTCACAGCTGATGTATGACAGCGCGCGCCATCCTGCTGAAATATTCCTAGGTCATTGTCAACAAATAACTTTCGTTGCATGGCACTGCCGTTGTCATTTTTTCTCTCGAACGCTGGCTTCACGATCTGCTCGAGAATTCTGGTGATGTACGTAGTACTGCGAGTTCAGTCTGGTACCATTTGGCACAAATTGAAGTTTAGTGAGACCCATGGCAGTCATCCCACCCCAAACCATCACCGACGGACTAAACTTCATCTGTGGAGCAGGCGGAACGTACTCTTCCGATGCCGGATAGAGTCAGTGCTGTCATTAAGCAGAAAGGAGACACTGTACGCTAATAGGCTACGTCTGTGTATGTTCTATATAGGTAACAACAGTGTCTTGTCACGCTTGTATGCGAGGCTAGGCGTATACACTATACACAGTTTCTTTATTGCGTTAATTTGATGAACGCAGTTTTTTCCGCAAAAACTGGTCGTCTTTACATTTTCTTATAAATAATGGCGAAAACGGACCGGATCATAATAAAATTTGTACCAGTATCTTTCATTTGACTGATGTATACACTGACAAAATATTATGAAGAAATATGAAGCCGTTACTGAGATAACGCATTTTGAAAACGGTGAACGAACTTTCGTGTCACCCTATATATAATAGTTTTATCTTGTTGAATAGTTGGTAAATACCACAATAAGCATATATGTATTTTTTAATAGTTTCTTATCAATAATAGTGAAACATAATTAATTTGTAAAGGGTGGCACTTTATTTATTATCTGTCTTAACCTTCATGGAATCTCTTGAGAAAGATTTACCAGTATAAACCTTGAGGGAAAGCGAACATTGAGAAACATTTATGAGCCATAATAGACCCTCTTGAGAAAGATTTATGGGCCTAAAGTTATACAAACAGTTGAGAAGGGTTTCTAAACTTCCAACAGAAACACTTGAGGATTCATAAACTTTATAAACCTCTTGAGAAGTATTTATAAACCTCTTAAAAAGGTTTATAAACCTTTATGCGGCTTAATAAGCCTGTAAAGAAACTATGGGGAAAAGGGGTTCAAAGGATCTTTCATTAAAGTCACCATCATGACTGGCTCGGTTAGCTACATCTTTTAGAACATTGGCTCTGTCTCACGCGACTCTGTGAAAGAAAGCGTGCGAACCACGGTTTGCTACTCGAAGGTGGCTATTTCAGATATTTAAATCTTGGGCTATCACGGTCCGTACACAGCGACCTCAATGACATGGCGTACATTCAAACAAGCAGCAGTGGTGAAGGATCTCACCTAGGTCATTGAAAAATGAGCAGGATCGAGGCCCAATATGGTCGCTGTATAAAAATCCAACTGCATTTACATTTAGCATGATTCAACAATAAAATTTTTAACCTTTCAGTCTCTATATTGATCGAACTTGTCAGTTATGACTAACGTACCATGGGTCACGGTCACCAATTGGTTAGATTGCTCACTTTGTGATGTGGAGAGTACCAGTTTTACATTGCGAGCTTGTTGACTACTGTGTTGGTTATTTGTAAAACTTTTTTCAGCCGAGTTCAAGGCGTATGCGGAACAGAAACCAGAATACGCAAAACTGTTTCTGACATATCAGGAGCTGATGAAATCCAAAGAAATAACCACAGACACTTTAAATCACAACCTGGAAGACAAGAAGACCCACTGAAGATCTAGAAATCTAGATGCTACGAAAATGTTGTGCCTCTTTCATAAAAAAATTATGTGATGGCCTTCCACAGGTCTTGTGACTGTCTTGCAAAAACCTGGTTTGATTCAATTGTCCGAGTTCTTTGGTTATCACTGGTTTCCCCCTCGGTTATATTGTCACTCTCATGTATGATCCTCTACCTAGTTCTCAAAGCATTTCGATGCAAGGTTTTGTATTTGTCTACTGATTTGATAATTGACGAGCTTTCTGAGCCAAGGTTTTTTGGTGTTGTTTCTTTTAAACGTTGCTGCTTTCATTTATTCAGGTTGCATGTGGATCTAAGCTTATTTCTTGCAGTGTTTCTGCCATCCTGTGAATGTTGCTTTGACATATGCATGCAATTTATATCATTTGGTGTTGCCGCCTGCCAGACATTTACAATCTTTAATTTCTGTTAATGTGTCCTGACATTTTGTTTGTATAGGAACTTTATAAAAATTGGAAATAATTTTTAATTATGTCAACGCTTGCTTCGAGAGATGACTTTGGACTAGACCGAGACTGTTCTTGGAAACATGCTTGAAATTGGTCTGCAAGGAAAACATCTAGACCCATGCTAAGACTATATATATGTATGCATCGACGACTGAAAACTTTTTCACGTACAATGAAAGTTCTGTTAAGGATGTTGAGACGATTGATTAATCGATTATTTAATGAAATCGATCGGTTAAATTTGTTTTAATTGTTATGTATGTTTAATTAACGATGTGTTAGCCGGTGCCATGCCAGTCGACTTGATCTGACCAGATATGACGGTCCACTTGGCAAATGAAGTGATTTGATAGTTAATGTGTTGAGCTCTTTGTCTTGCATGGGAGTTAGGAGATTTTTTACAATTCAATAGCATTTCTGTGTGAAACGTAATGTAATTATAGGATTTTGTCGGTTTTCAGAATTTTTAGAGGTCTAAGGATGATATGCCAAGATGGAACCAGCTTGGATTCATGGAGGAGGGAAGTGTAGGAAAAGAATTGTCTTGAAATGACTTTAGTTAATAAGTTGATATGCTTTGTTCTCTCCTGAATATGATATGCAGTAACATTGATAGTTACATTATTCATCAGGTGTTAATAGTTTGATATATTCACAGGTTTGTGCATATACATATATATAATATATATATTATATATATATAATACATATATATAATATATATATATTATATATATATATTCATATAAACATATTATATATATATATATATATATATATATACACACATACCAATGTTTGAGTGCCAATTTTTATTTCAATAAGCAGTATTCCAAAGTTTTGAATTTGTTACACAATTTTTTAATCAAGGTAGTGTACAATTTTACTGTTGATTCAGCAGCATGGCCTTTCATGCAGTTAGCAGTGTTTGTATTTCGAATTCTGCCCCGTGATCTTAGCAAATAATCTTTTGTGATCTCATTGAAATATATCAATGGCGCAGTACTGCAAAAATAATGGTAAGAGAAGCGCTAAATTATGAGCTGTGGTATTTAATTGTGAGGAAATAATAAATTATCAAATTTGATTTCTATCGGTTGGACTCTTATGCTTCCTGTTATGTATGTCCCATGTCTGTTTTAACAGATCTTTGTATTTAAATAAACTTGTGTAGGACAAATTTAAGGCTGACTCTGAAATCAGCTCACCTGAAATCATCCTTCGTTAGGGAAATGATGGCATCTGTCTGTAGCATCCTCCTCCGTTATCCAATATTAGGAATGGCCATAAGGAAATAAATGTGTAAGTCACATGGGATGAAGTTGACCGCATTCTTTGTACAAATGGTAAACATAAAGATGGCCAAAGACCATCGTTGTTGTAGCGTTGGTTAATAATTCGACCTCCATTCCCAGTGTCTGCAAAACGTTTGTGTTTGCTGTGCTGTACTTTGTTTTTGTATCGAAGTTAGTAGGAAACTAACGTGTAAGAAATTGTGCATCTAACGTAATTGTGATTGTCCTTCAACATTTTGCATTATTGCTGAATCCTGCTGATTACATACTATTATATGCCATGCATTCGAAGTCAATTTGCAGATTTGCAAAGCCTTGTATGTTAGCTGCTTAGAAAGCATTCCACCTTGTGTTCAGTTTGGCATCTGAAATTATGTCTGTACTTCTGCCATACAATAGTATTATTATCTACTGACAAAACACATTATTGTTGCCAATTAAACTGTTATGTGCTTGAATGATTTGCTCAAGGCCTTTGAACAGCAACCTTGAAGAAGCCTGAAGAATGGTTTCCTTGTTACAAGGCACGAATGAAACTGTGATGAATGGTTATGAAAATAGAATGTATGCACAAACTTAAAAAATTCTAGGAAGCCCCCATGGGCGGAGACTTAGGGGGCAGGAGGGACGGACCCCCTCAATGTTTGGGGTGGGGACTGTCCATGCATTTGTCCCCTCCCCCCCCAATGGTCAAGTGTTAGGACATACACATTCGAATGAATATACTGGTGACGTTAGAGATCTTTGAGTAAACGACGAAACTATTTAAAAAACTGATCAACTATTTTGGCAGGGAAAAAAATGTTATGTTTTTCTGAAAATTTGTAGCAAACGACTAAAAAAATGGTCAGAAAATTTCGTCGATGAAAATGGAAAATGTTGGCGACTCGGCGATTGTCCTCTCATTCGTCCCACCCAACTTCTAGACAAGTCTCCGCCTATGGAAACCCCCATAGGAAATGTTAAATCATTGAGCCACTGAAGAAATATTAGGACTGACCATAATGAAATAAATGTGTAAGTCACATGGAATGAATATTGAAGTTGACCGCATTGCTTGTACAAACTGACAAATGGTAAACATAAAACAATAGATGCGTTAAAAACTCACAGGCATCAAGCGTTCTGGTCTGTAGTTGATTTAGACACTTTGAAGTATTTCCCTTGCCCTAGAATTTTCACAATATGTGGGGTCAAACAAAAGCCGACATGCAACATGTCTGTTTGCAACTTTTGAGGCACTTAAAAGGAGATAATTAGCTTTGTTATATTAAAAATGTTCATATTGTGTGCAGTTGTGTTGTCTAATGCTTTTGCCAATTAATGTTTACATTCAGTTCAGCCATCTTTGGTAATGGTATGCTTTTTTGTAAAATAATCCACAGCTGTTGATTTGCAACTGACTGTTTGTTAATGAATTGATCAGTTTACAATAAAATTGGTTGCCAGCATTTGTTTTACATCGAACAGTTCTTGTAATTTCAAGTTTAAACGACATCAAATGCACATAATTTATTATGTCAGCGATCACGAAATCTGGTAGATGCACAAGCTATATGTGGGGAGCGGTGGTGTAGTGGTGGCGTCGTTGCCTTGAAGCCGTAAAGTTCGAATCCACCTCAAGTCGCTGCGTAGGGACCTTGGGCAAGTTCTTCACTCGCAATTGCTCAGCGCTTCGACGTGAAACTTCGATACAGTGTCCGCTCTGCAGTCGGGGGCGCCTCTGAGTAGAGAGCTTGAAGGGGCGCTTTAACAAGTGCACATACAAACAAACATATATAAATTCTGTAGATGTATAGATTTACATCCTATAATTACTTACCAGCCGTAATTACATACCCAAACCATAACCAAACCTTGTATTGCTTTATCTGTCTTAGAACATCACAATCATGTAGAAGGAAGCTATATATAATTTGCCAAAAAAGCAAGAGAAACCCTTAAGGAACGACCGTCCCACTGGCAAGATTTACCCAAGTGCATAGAAAACGGCAACCAGTATATGATTTTATATATATATACCAGTATGTATATATATATACCAGTATGTATATTTATACCAGTATATATATATATATATATATATATATATATATATATATATATATATATGGACAAATACATATTGCCATGTCTATTGTCTAGGGCTCTAGGCCCTTGCACAGAAGCAGAACAGTTTCATTGACAAAATGGTGCACATCGCAAAAGCAGTTCAACACTACCGACGAGAGTCTACTAAAAGCGACTGGGAAACCATTGTTAAAGTTTTAAGCCGTAATAGAGAATCCCACCACAGATACTGTGGAGCCTTAAAACCTACAGTGCAACATCCCTGATAATTGTTATGGATAGATAATTTCTGGACAGCCAAATTCACTTGGCCTGTAATGACCTCATACTGAATAGTAGCAAGCAATGGGGCTCAAGCAATATGGCCGTCTGTATCATGAGTCACGGTTTTCACTGCAACTCATTTCAAATTCCTGCAACAGCTTGACTGGGCCTGTGCATGCTTCCGAGCAGTATAAACAGACGCCTTGTTGGCAGACATAATGCTTTGTCGATGCTCGATGATGGTTGTCCAACCTAATTACGAATATCCACGAACACTGGATGGATCTTGGCATTGGACATGGAAGGAACATCACCTTACGCTTCATGATTAGTGCTGCTATATTGTATGCACGAGGACGTTTGTGTGTAGACAGAAATATGTACTAGTAAATTGACATTACTGCCAACTTGGGTTACGGAGAAAGATTCTGTAAGCTTGCATGTCCAAGTATATGGAAGAATTTTTGCATGATCGAAGCTCCAGGCACATGAACTACTCATCTGGTTAATTCATCTTCATTCATTTACACAAGTGCAGCGTCAAACGAACCCCTATACCTATAACTTTAACCACATATGCAACTAGAGATTTTGGTATGTGCATGTTGGTAAATCTCAAGAGTAGATCGTTTCAATGCAGGGTATTCGATTCGGTGAGAATTAAAAATCAACAGACGACACTATGTGCGAATTTCCAGAAAAAAAACATAACACTAGTAATAAGCAACCACCAGCTTACGATAAACAAAAATCTTCAACAGTTATTTACAAACAAAAGAATTGCTGCCTATATCCAACTAACTGCATAGAATGTCATTACAAAAACCGTAGAATAGCTTGCTCTTAAAACTCGTGCAATACATCATTAATTGATAGAACAGAGTGTTCACACGCTGCCCTTTCAGAGATTAATCTGGAGAAAACCTGAAGAGACAAGTAATATACCGTGCATCTAAACAGAACACACCATTAACAATATAAGCAAGAATGATGCAACAATCTTAACAGTACACACGTCATCAACAATTTACATTAAAATAAAAACCGTAAAAACCAGTGCTAGATCTTAATGATGCACAGTTGCACACACGTCATTAACATTTTAACAAAGAGTTTATGAAAAACAAATGGGAAACCAATGCAGCTTGCCACTAAAGTAGTAACACAATCTTCAAGTAAAGCCGACAAATAATCGAATACAAAATCAGTTCATCAAGGGTTTGGGAAATCAAAACAAAGGCCACATTTAACAGTGGCAAGCAAAATCCATGATTGGAACAATTAAACTTGGTTAAAAGCCAGAAGCTTCTGCTTTCCGAGTACTGCAAGAATAAAACAACATCGAAAGACGAATTAAAAAACTGTCAAAATGCCCAGCCTATTTGCATAAATTAGAAGAAAGATGGCTGACTGTTTCTAACGACCGCTTCTGCAAGTGATCTTCGTACGATCCAAACAACCGTAACAGTAACAAAGGAAATTGATGA
Source organism: Lumbricus terrestris (assembly GCA_949752735.1). Taxonomy (NCBI): domain Eukaryota; kingdom Metazoa; phylum Annelida; class Clitellata; order Crassiclitellata; family Lumbricidae; genus Lumbricus; species Lumbricus terrestris. Next base: position 36,232,909 of record OX457038.1, on the reverse strand, counting down.
AATGATTAGATTCCACCATTTGATGAAATGATTAGATTCCACCATTTGATGACTTCTTCTTACAGCCAAGCTATTAAGAACAAGTAAATTTAAATTCACATATCAAAACAATAAAGCAAAATGAGAAATTATATTCAAATCAAATCCAGAAAAAAACTTTTAAATGTCTGTTTGTCAGAGGCAGTTTGTAAGGACAGGTTCTCATTACATTTAATCGCTTGTATCTGAGAACACATACTCATAGAAATTGCGAATAAACCAGGAATAACCTGTGTTTAATCATTCAAACAGAAAGCTGCTTACTAGAAAGACTCGATGCAGTTTCGAATACTAAGAACATGAAAATGAAAGATAATTATAAGCAGATGATCTTTTAAAATAATCTGTAAATAAAACAAAATTTCATGAAATGATTTATAGCTTTCTAAATGATCAATTTTGATCATTGCAATAATTTCACAATTTAAATCATTCAAATACAATTTAAAAAGACAAACCTTGGCAGGCAGAGTGGATGGTGGCTTTTTTCTGGAAAAAAATACCAGTAAGCATAAATAAATTCTAACTGAACATTTATATAGTAATGATATGGATCGCCACGCTCTCGACCTTTGTCAGCAGACAAGAAAGTCTTAAAGCGTCTCCAGAAATGGGAAGGTGATAGGGCTAGTAACTCAAGGTGAAGAGACTGGGAAGACAGTTCCAAGCTGATGTGCCAAAACGGGCAAAGCACCTAGAGTAGGCCGACCATAAGGCCATGAGTTAAAGATCACATAGAGGTAGCAGGGAGGAGACCAAGGTGCACAGCACCTCACGTAGGATGAGACCACCCGAAAAAGGCAGTTATGGACAAGGGAAAGGATTTTGAACTGTATGTGAGTTGGCCTAAGATGATGAGATGACCTATAGCCACAGCACAAGACAGACTCCCTCAAAGGTGAATAAGACACATGGTAACGGAATAAATTTAGTTTACAAATGTTCCCGATAGCTATACAATGATTCCACCGTAAATTGTTTAAGTACATCAATCAATATCAATAATTCAATATCAATCAATACTTTTTTTATTGATCACCATGATACATGCAATCAACAGATTAGACTAATAGACATTCATGTACAAATTGTAAATTGACATCAATGGGTAAACCCAAAGGAACATAAGGTTCTGCTAAGTAGGGTCACCCTAGATTCATCAGGTATTAATTTGACAGTGTCTGTTTAAACAGTTGTAAATTTAGTACTTCTGAATCGTTGCTACGGTTTTTTAATCGATTGCTTACGAACCCATGGCACTTAAATCTCTACATATTACTATTATAGAACTGCTACCTAAGCAAGCACCACACCTCACAGAAATCAAATTAATTAATAAAATTACAAAGCAATACCTTTTCCCAGATGTCTGGACCTTAGACACTGATCGTAACGACAAGTTTCTTTTCTTTGTTGGATTTCCCTCAACGGCATTGGATGCCTTTTTTGAAGATGCAACACGAATGGTTGAATCAATGGCTGATTTGGTTTCCAAAGACTCTGCTCTTCGTCGGCCGTGTGCCTTAACATCTTCACCTATCCTATGATGCAATGTCAATCAATCAAGCAAAATTTATAATTTTTTGTGACACTTTTAGTCGTGTCCTATTTAAGAAGTTTTTCATAGCTTCCCTAGAACTGCTTTTCTTTTGTGACACTTTTGTTTGTATGCGCACTTGTTATAGCGCCCCATCAATCTCTCTACTCAGAGGCGCTCCCGAATGCAGCGCGGACACTGCATCGAAGTTTCACGCCGAAGCGCTGAGCAATTGCGAGGGAAGGACTTGCCCAAGGTCCTTACGCGGCGACTTGAGGTGGATTCGAACCTGCAACCATTCAGCTGCAAAGGCGACGAACATACCCACTACACCACCGCGCCCCACTTTCTGAATCAGCTCTTAATTGTATAGAGACCCAAAAACATTCATATTCAAATAACCAAAGCAATCGCATCCTTTATTTGCTGTCATGTCTAAGCTCTAGCTGAATATTCAGATAGATGACTCTATATAAACTGCACTTAACAAATGGAAAATCCTGTTTAACAATAGCCTATACTCTGGTAAAGACATACAGACCAAGGATTAAAATTAAAATTAAAGAACTTGCTGCGTTTCCTGCCCTGTATTTAGACCAGCATCTGGCATTCAGTAACACATGTAATGACACCATAACAAAAATAATGAGCAACTCAGATCACGTGAATAACCATAAATATCATAAAACCTTAAACGAAGCTTACAAGGCGATGTTGCAATGGTTGTGTTCACTCCGACGGCTTTTGACTCTGTTCAAGTGATCACCCTGGGTTAGTTCATTAGTCTCTGGTTCAAGAGTCTGTAGCAGAAACAAAGATATCAGTTGCAAAAGCAATGTTAAATTCGTGGAAACAATATTACGCACATTAAGAGCTACAATGTAAATGCTTCGCTGTTTCTTATTGCTCTGATAATAACAGGCAACTAGGCGACAGATTGACCGGCTGAATAATTGACAGCATTGAATCAAATAACCTAGTTGAGTAACAAAGTATTTCACTAATTCAGTGCTCAATCAAATTCATAAAGTTTCAATAACAAATAACCACTTTTGACTGATTAGTACTACTCTTCACCAACTGATATGGTCTACTAATTTTGACTTACTTAATACTACGCTGTAGTCTACAACTGACTGACTACAAGACTCCATCTGTTAACGAACAGCCTGAGAGGCTTACACACGGAAAAATCAACGACAGACTAATGACAGATATTGACAAACTCCTTACATAATCTATCTCGAGGCTGAGGCAGTCCATAGAGTTGTTGTTGAATAGAGTTTCCGTTTCCAGCAGTTCGTCTTCTATGCTCATCCCATCCACAGCAGAAACCATTTTCTGAAAATCAGTTCCTTTGTCCGTCTTCATGCAAGATATGTTGCTCTTTTCCCACAAGACAGTCTGCTTCCTGAAACCCAGAATCTTCACATGAAAAGAAGAATTATCTTACAAGGCACTTAATTTGCACCAATATGCCAAAGTAAAATACACTGTGTAAGATACTCTATCATTCACTGTTAAACAGCAAAAACTATGATGTAACTTAAGAGATGATCAAACAATCCAACAAAGTCTGATACTTTGACATGTACTATTTAAATTAGCTATTTAATAATGATTTTTGCAACATGTGAGCATTGGATACAATTTTCAACTTCATCAATGCTGATGCATGATTAATTAAAAATAATACTAACTCATGAAGATAATTCTGCTGCTGTCCGATGACAGATCCAGGTCTGGCAATCCGAATCCAAGAAATGGCTTCAGCAGCAGAGAACTTGTAATGCTTCATCAGGTAGCAGCCAATCAGCGTACCTGTACGGCCCAGTCCCGCTACTCATCAAAAACAAACGCATCTCAGCTGCACAGAGAAGAAAAATAGCTTAGAAGAAACTGGAGTACTGCATGCTAAACATCATATAAAAAATGACCAATACACAACAAAAGCACAAGAGCACAGCAGAAATGACAGGACTCAGAAAGACATAAATATTGTTGAGAGTTTCTGACAAGGACTTACAATGAAAGTCTAGACACAAACATGAAAATGCCAAGATCAACACGAATATTTTCAGAAGAACAAGACCAAACAACATAAACAAGCAATGAAAAATGTACCAAAGTGGGAATAACATCACAACATACGCAATGACACTTAACGAAATGGAACTGATTAGCACGTGATAAATGTCATATACATTTTTTGAAAGAAATAACTTGTCTCCATATATGTTAGAACTGCACATCACTGAGAAATACCAGGTAGTAATTAATAAAACACAAGAACTTGCAATATACACTGTAATCTCAGGATATACAACTGTCAATAATTGTAAATGTTATTAAAACTGATCATAACTGTGGTAAAGAATTACAGAATAACAAGAACAAATTTATTTAACAGTAATACAAATATATGGTGTTACCAAAAAATTAACAAATTAACCTGAACCAGGAGGGGCTTAGGGTAATAGTAAATACTCAGGCACGAGAAGCACAAGCATGCGGGATCACTTTGACTCCTTAAAAATCTTTCGATCATCTGTCATACCATGAATTGTAAACATACTGCGCTGTGTCAGATAGAAATTAAATGAAGATTATTACAACTATTATTTATAAATTGTGCTACCATGACTTATCAACTGCTGATGTGAGCACAATACCTTTGCAGTGAACAGCAATGGCACCTTTAGCATTTTCACAGATTTCCAGAAACCGCTGAAGGATTGAATTGTTCGGTGTACTGCCGTCAGTGAAGAAGAGATCGAAGTGGTCAAAGCCTGCCTGACGGAAGCGATCTCCGCTGTACATCTTCTTGTTCAGGCGAATGATGGTCGAGACGTTCTGCTGCTGGAAGTACGGAATATATGTTTCCGGAGAATGGAGTGGATAACCTGAAGAAAAGCGTAGCGTTCACAGTTAAACTGATCACTATAATTTGGTCATTCGCTATTTCAGGTGACATAAAAAACAAACACAGCAAAGAGCCTGAGGATGTTCACACTTGCATCGTACTCCATGTGTTCATTCTGCCGTCATTCATGTCTTCGTGGCGTTTTAATCATGATGCCAATTAGCCACCAAAATTCCCCGAGGAAAAATATATGGAGAACAGTATAGATGTCTGGACTCTGTATATTTGATTATTGTGCAAAAACAGGTTGCAAACCGCAACCTGGAACAGTGAGATGGACAAAATAATGCTTTATGATGCATACAACATACAAGAGTATAACTGTACCCTCTCACTCTCTCAAGACGTTTCCTCTGAGTAGTCTGTGCTGCGAGAGGAGCTCCATAAATTTTTATATATGATATGACACGATAAGAGTATTATTACATCAACTGAATGACCAATATGTCATCACTAAGTGTTGATTCTATACGAAAAGTTAAAAATTTACAAATTGAACATAGAACAAATTAAACTCCAGGCCAACATGTACAACAACTGAAGTCTATGATATGCAATTAAACAAGAAACCTAAACAATTTGTCGCTCTTGGAAACATCTGAAAAGTCATTGCATATCAAATGACAAATGGACAATCGTGGGAGATAAACTAAAAATCATGGTTACACAGCTGCATTTACTTCAAATCGGCCAAAAGCTAAAAGAATGAAGTCTGCAAACAAACTGTGGAATACCATTTGCAATCTTCACTTTCGAGTGTGGCCCAGCGAAGGCAAGAAATTTACCAGGCACAATCCAGTTCAGGTCACCATTTTCAACTCTCTACAACAGATTGCATTGAAACAGTTTTTTACAGCGTGTCAACAACACAAAATACAACTAGTGATTGCAAACATCAAAGTACATAAGGAGCCGAAGTTTACTTATGAGAACATCACATATAGTACAGTTTTTAGCATCAAGCGAGCTATGGTATGATATAGCACTTCAGGGCAATTGCACACGCTGTTTTAATCGGATGTTTGTACACCGTGTATCAGTGTCTTTGGTTTCATCGCGAATTTCTAATTTCATGTCTCAACTAAATAAAAAAAACAGAGAGAGAAGAGAAAAACCATATATTAATTCTACTGCAGAGCAAAAACAATTGGTCTGTCTACATGTTTCTATAGTAGCTGTACAACAAATGGCTTGTTTATAAACATCTACAATGCCTGTGTGCAGCACCAGAAGTAACAAATGACCGCCATCCAAAATGCTCCATTCCACACTTGTCCTTCTTCCAAAGTTACAGCTAATGGATTTGCGTAGTTTAGTAACCAAAGAATACCACAAAGGTTGAGTCATGACATCAGGACCCAAACTCAATTTATTCAGTGCAGAAATCAGCAAAGATTCAACTTCACAAACACGCAGTCATATATAAATACAGTCCCAAGAAATAAAATCATTTGAACAAAAGTCGATTGTATATTAAGGGCAGCATATCAACAAATGTTATAGGATTTTACAAAATAATTCTCAGACATCGAGAATTAGTAACTAATTGGATTTACTACCAAAGACACTGTCATAGGGAAGATTACTACCATCACCCCTCCCCCCCATACTTTATCCACAGTATGGCAATGGCAAAATTCTTCCGGTACCTACAAGCCTTACATAATTTTTGGCACAAATTTCAAGCCAGGTTTATAATGCCACTCAGTTTAAAATGTACTGTGTACTATAGTACCAGATAATTTCAATATTAAGTTGCATGCATTTACAAAACAAGACATCCTTTCATCAAAGACAAAAGAAGAACTATCAGAAGCAGTAGTAAGAAAATGACGTTGGTCTAACACAGTGGATGGAATGCAGACAAGTGAGAGATATTAGGCAGTGCATGCCTGGTTAGTACTTGACTTTACCATCATGGAATTTCAGGCCAACTGGTGCAACGTGGTATAATTAGTTAACAAGCCTCTGCATGAAGTACTTAGAGGCATGGTGTTAACAGTTGAATAAAAGCACAGGAAGCTGAAAGCAGTCCATTCACCTCATAGTGTTCATATTCATCCGCATTAAATGTCTCAAAATTGAAAAAGCCAAACGCCAGTGCCTGAAAATAAATTAAATATGTTAATTCAACAGTAAAATTCAGCGACTAACTATCTACAACGATGAATGAACTCTGGTGGAAACAACACATGAAATACAGATTAGCTCATCGTACGACTAATTACCTTAATTCACATAATTTACTCTTAAAACATATTAAGAACATTAAAATTAAAATTAAGCACACAAATAATTAATTATTGCTGGATTCAGCATAGACCGGTGTTTACGATGCAATATCAATACTGACAGTCAGTTTAACTGAAGCAACTGCAGTGATTTTAGTTAGTGAAAACTATTAACTACAACTATTGATCACTTTTCTAATTTTCTTGCACAATCTTGGACTAAATAGCAATTATAATTACAGTATGAAATGTGCACATGAATTCAATTAAAAACTTTACAGAGATTGTAAGCAGACCAAAAACAGACCTTGCTAATGCCACGGAAACAGTCGAGCAATATCAGATTGTAAGTGCTGGCTCCAAGCGAGGCATCTCTGAAAACAAAAGCAAACTTTAAAAAATTGTTTGCAGTGCTATGCACACTATCAACAAACACCAACACACACAATGCAAACTTTTAAAAAATTATTCTAATTCTGCTGCCTGCATAATTATCATCCATTCTCATCAGCAACTGATAAAGAACAATTGTCATGTTAATTGTTTTAGAATCAAGACAATAGTCAACATCATCAATGTCACCAATCAAAGTATTTATTCCGTTAACTGTATCTACTTTATTCAGAAAGCATTAATAATTATTAATTACATGCATTACACATTAAAAACAAAATTATCATGGTACTGCCCAGTAATTCATGGTGTCAGACGGCATCTGAAAAATTGTGCATAATCTGACTGTAACTCGGTGTAATTAACGGCAGAGAGTAAGTATAATATGTACATACTAAAAACGTCCAGAAACATTAGTCGTAACAACCGGTGACAGTAATTTTCAATCAGAGTTGCAATCGTCTGCCATAATTTTACCTACACATGGCATCAAATGCCTATAATTAAACCAACATCTTAAGAATGCTCAAAGAGCAGAGCCATGGTGGAGCAATATGGCAGAGGAATTTCTTCTAGGTCTCTCCAACCTCAGTCCTTTCCAGCTATCCAAGGTCAGAGTGCTATGGCTGCTTGGGTAATTTCTTTCAAAATACCTGAAGCACAGAAACGATGGACCGGACTTTGATGTCAGCAACTGATGGACTTCTTCCGGAGACTTCTTCAAGTAGATAACCTTTAAAAGTAAGCAAGATCAATATCATCAGTCACTTTGCAACTACGCACAGATAACACTGCATGAACTAATTGGCATGTGTGAAATCATTACTTCTCTTAACCAGATGCATGCTAGAGCAGCTAGAAATTTTAGCCCTTGTTCTAACCCTAGTCAGATTTTGGGGGGGTTTGGTACATTCAAACCCTAGAAGACAACAGTCAAAGCAAAAACATGAAACCTGACCAGATTAACTGACTTGACCAATTTAACAACTCTGTCAAATGAAATTGTATATGTGCTTCTGTGCTTAGATCTGACACGTAAAACCTGATTTCCTGGAACAAGTGTCTTTCTACATTCTGCCAATATTTTAATACATGTAACCAACAATTGAAATATAAATATATATAGTATTTCTTCACATAAATTACAAGTTTATTGAAACCATAGAGTCGAGCAAATGTCCAGTTACTTTGAAAGGTCACACAGTTCACTAGGCATGGGCAAAAATAATGCAATTTAATAGCAGATAACGGCTTCTAGCTTCAGCTAGCAACATCTGCTCCATCTTTATTCAGGCAACTGTGCACACAGATACAAACTGCTACATACGGTCGGTCACTGTACAGCACGTTAACAGATCTCGAGCCTTTTTTATGTAGTTTTCTGTAACCAGTACTGTTACTCCGAGGCAGATAGGAAAGCAAAAGGGTAACAGAATAATGAAGTGCTAGTTTAAAATTTAGAAAAGAAAGTACATACACTATATGCACCAATCAGAAAAGCTGCATTGACCCTCTTCTGAGGATCAGTTTGTGTGTATTGCACAATCTTTTTGAAATTATTTATTGTCTGCAACAAAACAAACAAATCATTAAACCTTTCATTTAAGTTGCATCTCTCTATCTTCAATTTATTTATGCTGAAATTCAGGTTCATCCACGTCAAACAAGCCCATTTCCAAAATGGACTCTGACGACCGTGTAAGGAGGTCACTTGTCTAAATATCTCTAGAAAAAAACTTCTCGGAAGCATCATCCTCAGCATTGAGAGGTCATTCGGTTGTTCAAAGTACAAACACAACTCTAAGCAATCCAACGACAAAATAACTATTTAATCTCCCAACTTATTATGATAACCATTTGCTGACCCTGAATCAATAGAAAAGAAGTCAGATGTTTTACTTAGTAGGGTTAGCAGCATTGCCTGTTTGCTATGGTCACTCATCAAATCACCAACAAAGTTTACTTCACGCTTCTGTACTTGATTACAGTTGAAACAGTCTATCCTACTAAGTGAAACATGATTTCATCATAACAATGCTGTGAATAAAATGAGTACCCAGGGTAAATATTTTACTGCTCAGCTACAACAGCAGTGTACAACAGACAGACTACTTCAAGATAGGCAAGCTAGTTGAATTGCTAAAAAAATTGTAAAAGAATTTTAGCACAAGACAAACACCAAAATCAAAAATTATCATTCTTTGACTCATAAACCAGGGCTGCATTTCCTTTTGAGAAGTTCTAGATCACAGCATGATGAAGTTACATCATAATTAATATGCTGTAATCGAATTGCTAGAAATGTAATCATTAATTATCTGACAGCTAGTCCTCTAAGTGCTAGTAAAACAGTCATAACTATCATAATAGTACCTCTTAAAATAGAAGCCAATGGACCTGCAAAAATTTGTTTGCCACATTTTTTCTGAAGTCCAAGGTAAAAATTTAACAGTAGACACTCAGACATTAGAAACCTGATCCTGAAGCTCAAATCGTAAAATAGAAAACTCTGCGATTGTTTATTATTCACAACTCAACTGTATTTTAAAAATTTTTATCGTTTCAAGCAAACTTAGATTCTTAACATCCAGAGGACTGCATTCAATTTGACTCTGCCAGTTCTCATGCAAAACTCAGCTGTTTTTTCTGGTCTATAGGCTGAAAAGGTTTGACCACGCAGCTCTTGCATAAATGTTTGATATTAAAATGACTACGGACTGCAGTTTACATACACAAGAATGACTGATCTACTGACCTTCAGTTTCTTGTTAACTTTTACGCAATAGCGATATAACATGGCAAGGTTCAGTGGACCAAAATCAGCAAAGAAGCTGAAATACAAGACAAAAACTAGAAGCCGATTAGGCTTAAATGAGAAACTACAAACAAGAAAATGTAGCACAGTCATTTAGGAGTAACATTCCTCTGAAATTCACATTTTTGGCAGTTCCTCATGTTTTACGTAAGAGTCAGAAATTAATCAAATTTAATCAATTAACTAGAGTCAAATTTTGCAAATTAATCGCTAAAAAGTTTTTAATCAGAACCAGCCCTAGAAAACATCTAACTAACCCAATCCCATGACCTCTATAATAATGTTTAAAAAAGCATAAAGTATTGATCAATGGTCACTTCAAAGCACACAATTATTCATCCAAGTATTTATATAGCACCTCTTCAAGGAAACTGCTCGGAGGAGCTTCTGATTCCAGCATGGTCAAAAAGAACAGTTTTAAAGTGCTCATAGAATGTGTCAGGGAATGACCTAGGGAACATACACAACTCAGGAGGGAGGTCATTCCATACTGTCAGGCCAACTCCAGAAAAAGCATGGCTTTGCATGATGGAGGTACAAGCAAACGTGACGGAGAGCACACCCATTCCCACTGAGTGTAGGGATCGAATAGTCTGAGTACCCGACACATGCTGACCAAAAAAAAATCAAGTACCCGTAGGTAAGTTGGAGCCTGACCTAGCTGGCATCACCACAATTATACCAAGGAAGCAACCCTGTATTCAATACGATGACAGACAGGGAGATGGGAGATTCAGGGTCAGCAAATGGTTGTCATAAGTTGGGAGGTAAAATAGGGAGATGGTGCAGAACGTCCAGCATGCATGTAAGTCGAAGCGTGGCTGAATATGGATATTTGACCAAGGGAAACTCGCCGAACCGATGGTAAGCCAGAATAAAGGGACAGGCAAAAGTCGAATCAAGCTGTGACGAAAGAAGGAATAAGTCGAGTTGCAGCGCCAGTCAACAGTGCAAAGCAATTTATAAAAAGCCTGAGGCAATCGAGGTGAGGTGCAAAAGTCGGTTCCCGGTCCAACAGGAAGCCAAGGTCTCGGACCAAGGTGGAGAAAGCATAGTTAGAAAATTCAGTAGAGAGGTTAAGCTTAGACAGCTGCTGCCGGGAGCCTAGCCACATGAATTTGGTCTTAGCCAGGTTTATACTCAGATGATATGAAGCCATCCATGTCTTCAGTGAAACCGTAGTGAGTCAAAGTCATATTGCGCTATCCACAGGAAGACATACAGGATCAACAATCCTGAAGGTAGCAAACAATGGATGACTTACACACACTAAACCTAAACTAAGTAAGCTGAACTTCTACGTTACAAAAGAAGTAGTTAAAAGTAACTTCCATGGTTATGCAAAAAATAATTAATAAAAAAACACTTACTTTGCATAGACAAATTCACTGTCGACGCAGAAATAATGAACATGTGCTGATTTACAAGAAACTACTGGATGAAGTGTAAAATAAAGTCGGTCTGAAACAACAGAAGCAAACGTATGTCTGACTCAATGTAGTAGTAGCAATTATTTGTAAGTACTGTAAAATTATTCCAAAGGAAGCATACATCTTGACTAAAGGTTAAAAAAATTAATTTAGCATTTTTAGTCAGTTTTACTGCAAAATGATTCAACAGAAAACAATTTACCTGCAGTTAATACACTTGTACTTCAAAAATTACTTTAAAATAAGATCTTGCCTGCACGTTAAAACAGTATAGGCAATTTACTGCTAAAGCTGTGGCATCCCAGATTTCAAACAGAAGTTAGATTGCAGCTAAAACTTCAATTTGAAGGAAGCCCTAGAGCAATAGCATATTTATTTATACAGGAGGCTGAAAAAGACTCACCCTATAGAAGAGTAGCACTAGAACCAAGGGCAAGAGCTCAAGAACTAAGCAACAAACACCTTTTCTTGAGGCCCGACTAATTAATATATTGCATGCAAAACAGTCTTGGCCCTGCTCATTTTCAACAAAATTATTGGCACCATTAGTGTTTACTCTCTCAGGTTAATATGTTTGTGTCATGGTAGCTCAAGACAAATTACTTAAATATAGCCATCATTGACGAACAAGGTAAAGCAGTAGCCAACGAAGTAGAAGTAGGAGTTTGCAAATCATGAACTCAGATAGGCACAAAATATATATTGTGATGGCCAATTAGCCTCTGTCAGTCTGTACAAAACTCACATCAAATTCAGTTATAGACTGGAGATTATAATCCAGGGAAGAGAAGCCACTCTGGCACTGTATTGCTCAAAGTGGCAGTTCTAATGACATGCACAATTGCACATAACATAGATTACTCCATTAAATGCAATATTTGAAATCCGGCGAATTTGCCTTAAAAGCGTTCTCTGTTCACCGTGTGGGCTCACCTTTGATGATCTCGCACGACCTGCCAAGAATTTCAAGGTCCAGGGTTGACGATTCCATATTTTCATTCATATATATACATATAAATATATATATATCTGTTACTGAGATTTTTAAAGACGCTGGTCGCTTCAATTACTTTAATTGTCGTTGCCAAAAAAACTAAGAATTCATGCAACACACCAAAACTGCATTTCGCTACGCGGCATGATTAAAGTGAAAGCATTCGTCTTCGAATAGGGCTTGTATCAGTTCGATGCAGTAGGTCTCGATTGGATATAACAGTGCATCTACAAAACCCTACAAGTTCTGACAACCATGTCATCTGCAACGGTGGATCGCACTAGGTACTCTTTGACGCCCTAACTGACATTACAAGATCGTGCGTCTGATGTTAATATATTTAAAAAATGATTGAGTCCACCGTTCCCCACACATACGACTAGGCTACTCCATTAATGTTGGCCTTATCGAGGACCGGAAGTTGCAAAACGGTCACGTGATGTTTTCATGCGCCAATATACGTATTCGGTCGTCACGGCAACAGAGTATGAGGTCTCGGACTCCGCCAATTGTCATTTTTCATGACAAAATACAGCCTCCTCTATAAATAAAATTAATTTGCTATTATTCCAGGGCTTCCTTCAAATTGAGGTTTTAGCTGCAACTCCATTGCCTCAATGTATGCTAAGACGCAATAATTGTTATGCAAATCTGCGATAGCATAGTGTCCATCTGAACTGATGGGTATTATTTAATGCCTACTGGGGCATTTGGGATAATTAATAAAAATAATAATAATAATAATAATAATAATAATAATAATAATAATAATAATAATAATAATTTGTTTTATTGAAAAACCAGTCGACATAACGCGACAGTTAACAAGCACAGAGGAGCAGCGAATATGTTAATTAATATGTCTCACTTGGAGCTTGTTATCCTAACCACCCTCTGCCACTTATCCTTATCCTCATTATGATGTTCCCTGTACTTGATTTTTGAATTAATTCACATAGTCTTTTAAAATGTTATCCTATTTTTGTTTATATGAATATATTGAGAAGATTCTGATGATGAAGATGACGGCGAATAAAGATGACGATGAGGCCTGCATGGAGGTTAGGTGAAAATTGCAAACACAAATACAAAAATAAATACTAGCTGGTATCTAACAATGGCGTCTCACAACAACTCTGGTCTAATGTTCAAACAGTCCCCACGGCATTTTCATGAAGACAAAAATGCATGGTCGGTGTGCATATCACAGCTAAGTTGGTTAGGAGCACAAGTGAAGCAAGAATACCGATTTTTTTAATGCGCAGATGGGCCTAAATGTAGCATATCTGCTTTCATTTCCGATTTTTACTTCTCTCGGGGATACAGGGCTAAAAAATATACATGCGCTATAAACGTTTTACGTGAAAGAAATTGCTTACCAACTTCTGATTGGCTGCTCTGCTAAGGGCGGAAAAAGAACGAAGAACAAGATCTCATTGGTAGTTTTAAAATCGCGGCGATTTTAATGGAGTTGCAGCTAAAACCTCATATAAATTCACTGGTTTTAAAATTATTATTGTTTTGAGATTAGTTGAGTCTACACCATGGTACTGCTTAATGTAATTATTATGATGTACCATAAATAGTTTTTAAGCTGTAATTTTTCAATGCTTTATGTCTAGCTAATTATGCGCTTAATTAATGCTCTTCATGTATACTCTTCAAAGTTTTTGTGATTCAAAATACACAAACAATCGGACATTCAGGCAGAGATGCGTATTAGAAAAGAGATATGCAGCGGCCTATTTTCTGCATCCCGCAATGCAAAGCGGTCGGTAAGTAAGTAATCTAAGCAAAGGATAATTATATGACGGTTAAATATGCAGTAAATAGAAACGATAAAGTAACACGATTTGGAAATGCAACGTTTAATATAATTGAACGATTGTGGACTAAATGTACCGAAATAATGGAGAGAACAGACCTACTTCGATTGATTACTTACTGCTTTGCATTGTGGGATGCAGGTGATAGGTCACTATGCTGTATTTGGCGAAACTGCACAATCTGGGTCCCCTATTAATAGATTTTGCGTAACGTTGTGTGGTAAATACGCACACTAGATACCCGTACTCCAAACAATATGGCTGCCAACGAATGCCATAAATTAGAGCGCAGCGACTATTATATAATTACAGCGCAGCGACTATTTATCGCGTGAGGGTCGGTTAGGGCTCAGGTTAGGCGCCGTGAGGGTCGGTTAGGGTTAGTTTTAGGGTTAGTGCAGTCATTCTGTTGACCGCTTTGCATGTTGCGATGCCGTCGATAGGATAGGTCGCTGCGCTCTAACTTTATAGCATTCGTTGGCAGCCATATTGCTTGGAGTACGGGTATCTAGTGTGCGTGTTTACCCGTTGTGTTTTTAATTTTGCGTAATATTTTCAATATTTTTACCCTCTTGTTTGACGAAACGCTATTGGTCTGTTCCTGTTTTTCTTCCGGTTGCATGTCGTGCTATGATTGGCCGGCAAGCGCATAACATAGATTACGCATTATGTAAAATATGCTACTCTATGCAAATTTCATTGCATTATTTCGTTCATATGCGATTAATTTTCTTTAAAAGACTTTATGAAGTGAATGGAATGAGGGTCGGTTAGGGCTCAGTTTAGGCGTCGTGAGGGTCGTTTAGGGCTCAGGTTAGGCGTCGTGAGTGTCGTTTAGGGCTCAGGTTAGGCGTCGTGAGGGTAGGTTAGGGCTCAGGTTAGGCGTCGTGAGGGTCGGTTAGCTTCCAGGTTAGGCGTCGTGAGGGTCGGTTAGAGTTAGTATTAGGATACGCTAGTTATGTCGATGAGTTCACTCGAAAGATTTAAATTATTTGCAGTGCGTCGTGAGGGTCGGTTAGGGCTCAGGTTGGGCGTCGTGAGGGTCGGTTAGGGCTCAGGTTAGGCGTCGTGAGGGTTGGTTAGGGTTAGTGTCGACACTCGGTCCCGATACGCGTTATGTCTCGAAAAATTTAAATTATTTGCAGTGCGTTGTGAGGGTCGGTTAGGGCTCAGGTTAGGCGTTGTGAGGGTCGGTTAGGGTTAGTGTCGACACTCGGCCCCGATACGCTAGTAATGTCGATGCGGTCATAATGAACATTTTATAACGAAATATTAAATTGACTAATCCTAATACTAAATGACATCTCTTGTGATATCTACTCCAATATTTCGTTTCCGTAAAGAAGTCATGCCCACAAATTAAAAACACAACGTTACACAAAATCTATTAATAGGGGACCCCGATTGTGCAGTTTCGCCCTGTATTTTAGTGCAGTTATTGGCAACCATATTGTTTTGTGTACGGGCACGCAGTCTTCGGGATTACCGATGTGTCTCGAGTCTTGACCTGAAAGAATGGCCATTAAGTCTGATGAGCGAATTATAGGCGACACTGGGAGGTGATTGCCCAAACACGATCTTGACTTTTATCTTGCCACATACTTTCTCATTGTTCACTGTGTCTCCCTCTCTCTGTGTCCTCTATTAATAATTGTTATAATCCTTTGTTTCCCCTCTCAGTACAATGAAATTGCTTTGTTTTCATATTATTTGCAACATGACTGAGGCATTACTCTCATGTTTGGAATTGTCTTATGTAGGATGGATCGAGTTCTCTGTCGATGGCAGCACAGAAAGGTCACATAGATGTCGTTTGATGTCTCCTCAGCATTCGCCAGAATTTGGAATCTTAATGGTCAGTAAAACCATCTCTATATGTGCCGGCTATTAATTTAACTCCTCTCATGGATTACCTTCGCATTCTGGATGGCGACATTTTGAAAGTTTAGAGCAATGTTTATACAGGGTTAGTGTTGTGAGGCGGAAACTTTCCGCCGGAAACTTTCATATCTTTCCGGAAAGTTTCGGAAACTTTCCGACGTATCTTTCCGGAAACTTTCCGACATATTTTTCCACAAATAAAATATTATTAAATACATACTCAATTCTAATGAGTCTGAAATTTTCTTTCAATATAATGTTACTAAATACATCAATCACTATAAGCAGTTAGTGTTGTGAGGAGGAAAAATTGTCCGGAAAGTTTCAGATTTTTTCGGAAACTTTTCGACGTATTTTTCAACCTATAAAATATCATTAAATACATACTCAATTCTAAGGAGTCCGAATTTTCTTTCAATATAATGTTTTTAGATACATCAATACTACATAAGCAGTCTTAGGTGGTTAGAACTGATAGTTTATTCAAAAGATGGTACTGCCAGTGATCATTGTTCAGATTGTTCACACGACCCAAAAATACATTTAGGAATTAAATGCAATTAAACTTCACTGTAAATTTTGAGAAAATATTTTTTATCATTCAGTCACCTTCATATTTGTGAGTTATGAAAATATAACAGAAACAGCAATTGATGCAGTATTGTTTCATGTTTATAGGCCTATCAGTTTTTTACATATTTCCTGCAATAGAGATGACTACAGACATGCAAGCAACTAGTT
Source organism: Lumbricus terrestris (assembly GCA_949752735.1). Classification (NCBI taxonomy): domain Eukaryota; kingdom Metazoa; phylum Annelida; class Clitellata; order Crassiclitellata; family Lumbricidae; genus Lumbricus; species Lumbricus terrestris. The sequence continues at coordinate 36,216,099 of OX457038.1, read as the reverse complement.
TTCTATAGGCTACTCTAGTCTGAAATGCTAATGAACAGTGTTTATTGCTCATATTAATTATTTTTAAGTTCAACATTGTTTGCATCGACAGAAGTACTGTAAATAAAAGGAGTTTAAACTATAAGAACAATTTCTGAGAGTGAAATTGTGATATTTTATGAGTTAAATGTATTTTTCTGGTTCTTCGGAAAGTTTCCGGAAACTTTCCGGAAACTTCCGGCAAAATACTTTTCCGGAAAAGCTACATCACTATACAGGGTGGGCCAAATAAAAATACCCCCACGGTTTTTGTCAATATCTTGACTGAAAGTAAGAATTTCTAAACGAAATTTTACAGGCTTATAGACAATTCACATTTGCACATGATAGCCAGATTTCATCAAAATATTTCAAACAGAAAAAAAGTTATATCGCTTTTAGTGAGGCCACCCACCGTTTTTTGACGATCCAAAAAATGCAGCGCAACAAAAAGTAGCAAAAACACGATTTTATTGAGTCCCATCTTAAATAACTTGTGAAATGAACTTGATAGTGCTTCACAACTTGTGTTCTATGTGCCCATCACTAGTGCCACAATTTCTTTTGAATCTCTTTGCATAGTTCTTGATGGCTCTGTTGATGCGTTCCAAAGGCAAATCTTCCCATATCAACTCCAACTCCAATGCACTCATCAACTCTCTTTCCGCTCTTGGTTTTGGTTGCAGATTGTGATATTTCCCCAGCATAGCTCTCAGCAATTGATTATCAATCCATCCGGTTCAAATCCGGAGACTTGGGCCATTGGCTTTTACAATGAAACCAGAACAATCGACATTGAGCCGATCTTCTTTCATTCACGGCAAATCTCTTAACTCTCAGCTTAACTCTTAATTTTTGCGTTCTCACTGTTTATCAGAGTAAACGTTGCTCATAGCCTTATGTCTCCAGGATCTTGCTCAAGAGGTGTCTGAATACACATTTTTGTCGTCATTGACACCTTGGCCATTTTCGTTTTTTAAAAATTTGAATTTCATTGCTTTCATAGCAAAATTATTGATCTGACAGATTCCCTATTTACCAACTTGATTGTCATCTTGGTAAGTGACTTCACAGTGACGGGGAGCTACGCTGGCACCCTGTTTCTTTTAAAATAGTAATAATAATCATAGTTGTAAAAAACGGTTTTTTCGTTTTTTATTTTTCCCATCGTTTTTTATCGTTTTTTATTTTTTCTTTAACTTTATTTATTCATTTATTTTCTGTTATAATTTTCCTTAATTTTAATTTTTTCTGATATTTCTTATGTTTTCCGCCAACTATCAAGAATTCAGCTAACTAAAGTCATTATTTCATCGTTTAACATCATCATTTAAGAGATAGCCTGCGTGTAGTAGGTTCCTAATCAATGTTTTCAAGGTTAAAAGGCGGTTTTAGATGCAGCAAAGTCAAATTATTTACCGTTTCCGTTTTTTATCGTTTTTTGTCGTTTTTTTTTTTCAAAAAAAACCCACGTTTTTTACCGTTTTTTAATTCCGTTTCCATCGTTTTTTACATCTATAATAATAATGATCATCTATCAATATCAAGGCTATTTGATAACAATTATTATTTGAGATGAGAAAAAATCGTGTTTTTGCTACTTTTTGTTGTGTTACGTTTTTGAATCGTCAAAAAACAGTGGGTGGTCTCACTAAAAGTGATATATAACTTTTGTTCTGTTTGAAATATTTTGATGAATTCTGGCCATGATGTGTAAAAACTTGTCTGTAAACCTGTAAAATTTCATTTCGAAATTCCTACTTTTGGTCAAGATATTTACCAAAACCATAAGCAGGTCTTTTTTTGCTCACCCTGTAGAAGTATTTTCGTAAATGTACATGACCCTTTGTATAGTATATACTCCAATTCAGTGTCCGATTTAGTGTCCGCACTGTAGTTGGGACTGTTTCTGAGTACGAATCTTGAAGAGCCGCTATAACAAGTGCACATCTCTGTGGTCGGGAGCGCCTCTGAGTAGATAGCAATATGTACATAGCAAGTGTACATACATACATGCACACTATATATGCATATGTTCATTTATTCACTCAAGGGATTTATATGGTGCCCTTTCAAGAAATCCACTGAGGGTCGCTCCCAACCCAGCCACGGCAAAAGAAAAAGACTTGATTCATGAAACAAAGTTATATATATATATATAATATATATATATATAATGATCAGTGCACAATATATACATGTATAAATTATACACAGACGAAATTTAAAATGACGTTGTATTCAAAGTGCCACATCACAGGACTGATATCTGTCATAACGTGGGTCAATGACCTCTTGGAAATTATGGGCCATGTATAACCCAGCATCATAGCTACCATTTACTTGTTGCAATTAGTCCGTTTTCACATCAACCTTTAAACTTATATAGCCAGTACAAATATATGAATCATCTCTTATAATTTTTTTAATTACTTTTAACAATGATTTCGATTATCATTTTGTAAACAGTAAAACTGACTATCATTTTGAAACTCATCATCGGATTTCCAATTATCATTAACATCCCTAGTTTTATCCAAGAAATTTGGAGTGTGCCTAAAAGCCACACGAGCAATATAACAGGTGCTTTTATATGACAAGTCTATCTGCTTGTTTCCATGAGATATGATTTTGGTGTGCACATAAGTGCCTGAAGTTAAATACCAAATCAATTCCATTTTATTCGTATTTAACTTTGAATAAAACAGAATTGATATGGTTTGGTCGATGAGAACTGTTACATTGTGACTTGAAGAGTCGGCCCCCATGCAGCTAAATGAAATCTTCTATCCAGCCTTCTAATGCAGTTCATGATCTTGGTGTTCTTTGTAGTAAGATCTAATCATTTAGGCTTCTAAATCAATGTTTAAAATCTAAACTTATGGCTCATCTTTTCTTTAAGTACTTTGTTTAGTCAATTACATTGTGATGCGTTGTTTGAATAAGACTTTCTTTTATTTAGGCATGTTGGGTATACATGTGCTTTTCATTAAATTGCCGGTTATAAGCAATAATATTTCATTACTAATGAACATATTATTGTAGATGATTGCCCATGGCCAGATGCTGATTCTTCTTGACAAGATGTCTTCTATATCATTGACTTGTCTGAGATGAGTTGCTCGACCAAAATTAATGGCCATCCAATTCACGTACAGCAGTAAACCAATGACGACTCTCTGCTGGACATTTCAACGGAACAACACACTCGTCTACCAAAGCGCCAATACACAGAGCATGAGAAGAGTGAGATTTATTTTGTTTAACTTCTGCATCTAATTTTTAGTCACTCGTTTCATTCATGATTTTTTTCTTTAGCACCACTCTACCAGGAGAATACTCCAAGGCACTCATCATCATCACTGGTTTAACGTCCGTTATTTTCTTGCTGGCATGGTTTGTACTATCTCCCCACATTAAATTTCCCCATCTCTGTCCTCTGACTCGTATCTCTCCCCCAAGTGCTCCTTCCATGCTCCCTCAATCCTATCCCCATTGTTATTGATTTGGTGAGACTGATGTTTACCTCTTTTATGACAATGGCTCAGGATAGAATAAGAATCAATTCTTACATTGGCGCTCACCGCTGTGCTTGGAGAGTTGCCGTTGTACTTCACTGATCTGTAGTGCTGAATTTCTTAACTGTGGAAAACATGGCATCTGTCCAAGATTTATGCTTGGTCTTCTCCAGCAAGCATTCAGTCATCATGTAGCATCATCAGCCATCACTTTCTGAAATTGAAAGTGTGGTGAATGGAAGAAGTGCTGTAAAATGTAAATCCGCTCATTGGCACTGTTTTTTTTAGCCGGAGATTGGTAGAATTATCTAAGGCCATTCTTTGGGCAATTCCTGGCATTGAGAAGTATCGTCATTTTAGGTGTTTGAGGTCTTTTAATTTCGTTCTTCATGAATATTTGTAACCGTGCATGAGAAAACCCTCCCAAAGTCGGAAATTTCATAAAATGAGTTTAATTTTGTTTTAAATACTACAGATATAGTTGGTCAATTTTGTGAAGACCGTATTTTTGCATCTTTTAAAATGAAATAGCTATGAATTTTCAAAGATTTGGAGTCTTAGCAATTTGAGAAATCGTTTTAGCGAGAAATCGCCAGTTGAAAATTACCTTCATTACATGAACCGCACAAAAGTCAATCGATTTTTCATAAGAATTTAGTAATTATGTTCTAAACTTAAAATTTTCTGCTCTTTCCAATTTTGTCAGCGGTTTTTCTTGGAAAATTAAATTGAAGGAATGGCACAGATATAAATAGGAGTCTCCGTACAGTAGCGTGTATTTCGTTGAGAACAGGTGTAGCTTACGCGAGACATAGTTATTCTCGGCATCAGATTATTCATTAAAGTCACTTGAATCCATGGGCGGAGTTTGGTTTCCGTTTTGGGGGGGGGGGCTGAAAACTTGGTCCCGAATTTTTTCGTGAAGTTCAAATCTCATGAAACTTACTATGTATTTCCCTGCCGAAAATAGTTGATGACCTTTTTTTAGTCGTCAGTTGGAAGTCCTTGGGGGGGCTAAGCCCGAAAAAATAGACCATTTACACGGTAAAAACATGACTATGGGGTTTCTTGGGGGGGCTTTAGCCCCCCTAGCCCATGATAAACTCCGCCCATGCTTGAATCGTCATTTTTAACATCACTTTTGCTCAGGACATTTGTAACATATAGGAATTGATGTTTTCGTCCATTTCTATTCAAATTAGATGCTGTAAGGTCATTTTAAACATCGCACGATTAAGTTTGTTTACTACCATTCTGCTATGCTGTCATACTAATTTCGTATTCATCAGATGGCGCTAAAGGGCATAATATCAATCAACGACAGTGCTCTCCAAAATTTATTTATTGTTAATTATAAAGGCATTTAAACTATTTATTTTGTGCACAGATGGGTTGAGAAAAGAATTCTGTACATTGCTAAACTAAATCCATTGCCATTAATGCAACGCTTACTGATTAGAATTAGCCACAAAGGACACCCGGCCAAAGTCGCGGCTTATAATGACAAACTCACATAGTAAATTAGGCTGTATTCATACGCACTTGCTAAGGGCACAGATCGATCCAGCGGAAAAAAGTAGTTCAGCACATGAATAATTAATTAATCAGCTCTCATAACAAAATCGTTGGCGAATTTTAAATAAACGCCAGCTTCACTCGGCCGAAACACAGGCCCGGATTAACCCCTCGTGGGGCCCACCGCCATATTTTCTTGGGGCCCCTAATTTACCATTAGGCTACCTTCCGTCACCACACTCCACAGGCCCATGTGTCCATTCGTGCCTCAAACTTAATTAACGTCAATTCAATAGATTATAATTAGTGTTCAGTTTAGTGGTTTAAATCCTATGATTATACCAATTATCATGAATTATGGTTCACATTTGTCTGCTCTTGGCAGTGACAAACTGGTCAAGAATGCCATTAAAGGAAACTGCATCTAAGAGATCACTCTCAACGCTAAGAAGCCTGTCGTAATAATGACATTGCATCTATATTCAATATATTGCAGTGTGAGACTAGTCGTCGAAAAAAACGGCGGGCTAGACTTTGATCCATGTAAAGTTGACTATTTTGTCAACTTTACATGACTATATCTTTGTCTCCGTCTGTTTGTTCGTCTACATGTATGTCTGACTCTTCTTAAAAGGCCGATCTTTCCCTCTCTGTCCGCCTGTCTGTAACTCTGGCCTATCTCTTTAAACGTAGGCCAAATGGAATACCGACAAAATCATAAATCAGAGCTGGCACAAACATAGAGGCCAACATAAATAAAATGTTGTTCGCCCAAAGAAGGAAACAACGACCAATGGGCGCAAATTTACACAGTGTCCTTGAATAAATCGGGAAATGCACAATAAAATTTTTTGCAGACCCGGGGGACCCTCTGATGGCGGGGGCCCGCCGCCATGGCAGACATGGCATACTGGTTAATCCGGCCCTGCCGAAACAGGGATATAATTAAGACACCCGACGCACAAAAATTCAAATTAAAATATTTATACTGTTCTGTTGATCATGTAACTTTTGAATTTAGTAGCTGAAATATAAATGATTAATATTATCAGAAAATTTTTTTTTTACCGATTTACCCCTTCATGACCTTTCTGCTCGATTTGCTCGGTTTCAATAAACGACTTTGGCCGGGTTTTCTCGTGCACGGTCACATTTATCAATTTAAAGTTGCTCTGTTGTTTTATTGCAAGTCATTAATTGGCCAGAATTTATTTGCACTAACATTTGTTCATTCCTATGATCGCATGTCGATAGTTTACAATTGATATTTTTATTAATATAAATAACTTTATCTGTGTTAGGTTTGATCCTCACACCCAACGATTGTATTCACAAGAGTTAATGTCGAACACAAAGGAGATGGATTTCAAGCTGTTTACTGGCAATGGCAGGTTACCATAGGATCTTCCACCACCCTTGATCAGACTCAGCTGGACCGGTCTGTGCTGGACAAAGACCAACAGTCTTACCTGTACAACAAAGTTGGACAATGTGTTGCGTGGCTATGGCACGAACTCGTTTCAGTTATGCCACCCTTTGTGTCAGTGTCAAAATGAAGGCAAAATGAGGAAGATGGTGAGATCGTCTGGATGGCAAAACTGAAAACCATCCCGTTCCCGAAAGACCGTTGGCAGTACCGCATACATCTTCGTCGTGATCAAGGAAAAGCCACCGGCTGTCCGAGTTGACAACGTTCACATCCTGCAATTTGTTGGAGATTGTTGTCAGTATTGATGCCAAGGCTGGTTGAGAGAGAGGTCGTGTAAAAGGTCATCAAAGAGGTTGTGGAAGACAATGCCATCTGTAACGCCTTCGATGTCATCTCCACTGTCGTGCGAAAGACATTCTTCACTTGGCCGTCAAAAAGAACGAGACTGTTTTGAAAGGACTTATTGTGTGAACACCATTGTAAAGTTTTTTTGTGCTCTCCCGTACACACATAATGTATAATTTGTATCAAATTGATTATTTGATCTTTTGTGTAGTGTTGTAAAGGCGGCCTGTGCAACACTACACAAAAGATCAAATGGTGTTGTCCGGAGAATGTTATGTTGCTGTTTTTCTGTTTTCTCTTGTGCTTATATTTTTGGTGATTGATATGATTTTTAGCCCCAGCTAGCCTTTATCCCTCAGCATTTAAAAATATGGTTTGCTGTTGTCGTTTTGCACTATGTCAGGGTCGCCAAGAGGAGTGGGGGCAAATGCCTAGAACCCAAGCTAGGGAGTTTTATATAAAAAGTCTATGATGTAAACCGTTTTAACTATAATATTGCAGAGAATTAACTATTAATAATTTTGAACTCCAACTTTACAGCTAAATAAGATCATAATGTATAGCATAAATATAAAATCGTAAGTCGTAACTGCCCTTTTTTATTTCCATTTGTTTCTCTTAAAAATTTATCCAAAGATGTTGATTACCATGCTCCCATTCATATGTACATATACAATATCCATAAGCTTTATTGACAGGACAGAAGTTAATTTAGTCAAAGTCATACATGAGACATTCATTTTACTATGTTTAATTTTTGTTAACCATATTTACTAGCTCAGATTTATTGTCCGTTATGACAAAGTAAAATTCTAATCACGTAAGAGAGGCAGGGTTTGTAGGAGGCAAGTGCCCCCACTCCCAATTTCGGGCGTTTCAGTTTTTCGAGTGAGTAGACCTGGGAAAATATTTTACTAGTCGTGCTCATTTGCACACTTGTCGCATAGCTGAAACTTCCCAAATCGAATTAGTTGCTACACTAGCTCACAGCCGCAAAGAATAATACTGTAAATTAGGGCACAAAAGTCGCTTCGTATGCCGAGGCCGAGAAAAATAAGGCGCGTCGTATGCCGAGGCCGAGAAAAATTAGGCGCTCTATATGCCGAGGCCGAGAAAAATTAGGCGCTCTATATGCCGAGGCCGAGAAAAATTAGGCGCTCTATATGCCGAGGCCGAGAAAAATTAGGTGCGTCGTATGCCGAGGCCGAGAAAAATAAGACGAGTCGTATGCCGAGGCCGAGAAAAATAAGGCGCTCTATGAGCCGAGGCCGAGAAAAATAAGGCGCTCTATATGCCGAAACCGAGAAAAATAAGACGCGTCGTATGCCGAGGCCGAGAAAAATAAGGCGCGTTGTATGCCGAGGCCGAGAAAAATTAGGCGCTCTATATGCCGAAACCGAGAAAAATAAGGCGCTCTATATGCCGAGGCCGAGAAAAATTAGGCGCTTCATATGCCGAGGCCGAGAAAAATAAGGCGCTCTATATGCCGATGCCGAGAAAAATAAGGCGCTCTATATGCCGAGGCCGAGAAAAATAAGGCGCTCTATATGCCGAAACCGAGAAAAATAAGACGCGTCGTATGCCGAGGCCGAGAAAAATAAGGCGCGTCGTATGCCGAGGCCGAGAAAAATTAGGCGCTCTATATGCCGAGGCCGAGAAAAATTAGGCGCTCTATATGCCGAGGCCGAGAAAAATTAGGTGCGTCGTATGCCGAGGCCGAGAAAAATAAGGCGCTCTATATGCCGAGGCCGAGAAAAATAAGGCGCTCTATAAGCCGAGGCCGAGAAAAATTAGGCGCTCTATAAGCCGAGGTCGAGAAAAATAAGGCGCTTCGTATGCCGAGGCCGAGAAAAATAAGGCGCTCTATATGCCGAGGCCGAGAAAAATTAGGTGCTCTATATGCCGAGGCCGAGAAAAATTAGGCGCTCTATATGCCGAGGCCGAGAAAAATTAGGCGCTCTATATGCCGAGGCCGAGAAAAATTAGGCGCTCTATATGCCGAGGCCGAGAAAAATTAGGCGCTCTATATGCCGAGGCCGAGAAAAATAAGGCGCTCTATATGCCGAGGCCGAGAAAAATAAGGCGCTCTATATGCCGAAACCGAGAAAAATAAGGCGCTCTATATGCCGAGGCCGAGAAAAATTAGGCGCTTCATATGCCGAGACCGAGAAAAATAAGGCGCTTCATATGCCGAGACCGAGAAAAATAAGGCGCGTCGTATGCCGAGGCCGAGAAAAATAAGGCGCTCTATATGCCGAGGCCGAGAGACGCCACTCTGTCGCGAGTCTGTCTCGCGTCATGTTGCCCAGCTTCAACTGGTCCGGTCAGCAGGTCCATACAATTAACATTTTGAAGCAGCTTGTCTTGTCTGATTGAAGAGAATATTGGGAGAAAGGCATGAAGGACAACCTGGGTCAATGCCCGTATGTGTCCCATGCTCTCCCCGACTCTCTCCACTGGTCTGTCCTGACCGGCCTGTGCATGTCAGCTCCACATCATGACACCTTGAAGCATCTGGGTCGCTATGTCACTTGTGCCGTGGTTTTTGCGGTTTTCAATCGTGTTGGTCTTTTACTGCCAGCGTATCGCCACCCATCTGGCAAACCTTCCTCCTTTTGTCCGGGCTTAGGAGCTGTCTCTTCATTAGCCGAGGCCGAGAAAAAATAAGGTGCTATCTCTCGCTATTTTTTAAATGTCTAAAATCCTATTGTTTATCTGTGGCTGGGCTGGGAGCGCCTCTGAATAGATTTCTTGAAGACGCGCTATTTAAATCCTCGAAATGAATGAATGAATCTCATCATGTGCCGTGGCCGAGAAAATTAAGGCGCAAATGCTCAATATGCCGAGGCCGAGAAAATGAGGCGGATTTAATTTTCTCGGTCTTGGCATATGAATTAAGTTTTAGCGACTTAATTTTTTCGGCGTCTGTATATGAAGCGTATGCGCCTTTATTTTCTGGACTAATGACTGAATATATAGCACCCTCCTTAACTCGGCCCCGGCATATTATGCGTTAGCGCCTTCATTTTCTCGATCTAGGCATATGAAGTATTAGCGCCTTAATTGTTTCGGCTTCAGCAATTTCGCCAAAATTTGCTCGGCATCGGCATATGAGGCGTTAGCGCATTAATTTTCTCGGCATCGGCATATGAAGTATTTATCGCCTTAATTTTCTCGACCCCAGCATATGATGCGCCAGAGCCTTATAATCTTGTCGCCCTCGGCATATGACGGAATATCGCCTTAATTTTCTCGGCATCGACATATGAAGTGCCTTAATTTTTCGGCCTCAGCATATGAAGCGTAATTAGCGCCTTAATTTTCTTGGCCTCAGCATATTACGGAATATCGCCTTAATTTTCTCGGCATCGGCATAATTATGAAGTATTGGCGTCTTATTTTTCTCTGCCTCGGCACTTACCGCCCATTGAAAAATCTGACGCATTAGCGCCATAATTTTGTCGGTCTCAGCGTATGAAGCGTTAGCGCCTTAATTTTCTCGGCCTCGGCATAGGCCTAATCATTTTCTCATAGGCGCGCTCCGTGAGCAAGCGCGGTACCGATCACACCTCGGTTTTTCATTCGAAACTAAAGACACTGCTTTTCGAGCTCGATCTTACCCTGTCTCATCTGATCATACACCCTCCAATTCCCGGCTCAGACGACACCCACCTAATAATATAATAATAATATCTTTTCTTTAATTAAACGCCTGCACAGGCTGCAAGACGCACAGCGCTTTACATTTACAAGTTATGCAGTAATCTTAATTAAACTTAACTACTAACTGAACAGACAGCTTTGTAATTACACGGCGCCGATGGCAGCCTACAAAGCAAATCCGCCCAACGGGGGCTCGAACTCACTACCTCTCGCACTCTTGGCCAGCGTGTTAACCACTACTCTACCGGGCCCCTTAGTAGCTGTTCCTCTGATCCTACGGTAACACGACCCGGACAACCATGGACTACTCTTACGGACAACCCTTTTGACTCAACGCAGCGCTCGTGAATAAGCCGGTGCCCCGCGCTTGGCTTTCGAGTGGCGCTTTAGAAATTATTAGATTACGATTACGAGCCACTGGGTCGCACAATAATATACTGTCGTCCAATGATGATGTATTGGTTATGATCAGACCTTGGGCCGTTTTTTCCCGAAGCCATTGGTCAGAAGTGCACATAGCTTTACTGGATTTACTTTGACGGGCATTTATTAAGTAGAAACAGTCAGTCATTATCATTAATTTAGCTTTTATTTAATTAAGTTTGAAGATTTGATTTTCCCCGATTATATCTGGTTATTTTCCATAGTTACGCAAACCGGATGTGATCGCCATTAGTCAAACTTACTTAAGCAACATGTTGATGCGTCTGTGCAGTTTGCCCTTTAATGTTTTCAGGAATGGTCGGTTGGCCAAGTTGGAAACTACGTTGATTACTACTGTCCGATGGAGAAAGAGGCGCTGGGCACCGATTACTCCTAGTAAATTATTTAGTATTCCGGAAAGAAAACCAGAAAACCCAGAGGAGAGCGCTGAGCTTAAGGTCCGTTACGCACATTACCGAACACAAATGCGATCCCTAAGGTATCGAATTGAGTCTGAGGGTTTATAACTGTTCTGATTTTCTTCTGTATTGCAAAATGTTATCTGCGTTAATTTCTTTTTATTTGTTTGTAAGTTTTCGAGTGATTTTACAAACATTCGTCTTCTAATTCACATTGTGCTTTTGCTAATGGAGTAAATAAAGACTGTACTTACTTACTAATTGCATGCATAAGCTGCATAATTGCTATTTCTCTCAGCTTTAGAAATGCTTATTTTATCCGTGTGTGTCACAATGTCTGTAATGCTCAGTGCTTAAAGTGTGGAAAAATAAGTGCCTGGACGCCCCTTACCTTTCCAAAAGAATTGCTTGGATGGCAATGGACGCCCCTTTAACCCCTTCCAGACTGTGCTGACCAATAAGTGGCAGGACAGAGTTCAGATTTTAAAATAAGTGCATGGACGCCGTCCATGACCGTCCGGGCACACTTTAAGCCCTGGTAGTGCTCCATTATTAATTCGTAGCATATTATGTGGTGACAGAGCCACGTGTGCGTAAACAACTTGTTAAGCAACGACAATGGGCTGTTTCTTGAGGATTGTCTTGTCTTGTCTTCAGCCGTCCTCGCCGTGAGGGTTGGCCGCATCATGAATTATCCTATCAATCAGATAGTATAATTTAAATTTAACTGTTTTTAACATCACTATAAATAAAATAAATACTGCACAGTAATTATTTCTACTTTGAATATGTGGATTACCCACATAATATGCTACGTAGCATGGATGGAGAAAAGAACAAACGAATGGGTACTTGAAAAAGCTGGAGTTGACAGAATGCTACTATCAAATATAAAAGAGAGGAAGATGGGATATTATGGTCATATAATTGGGAAAAAGGGAAGTTGTATGGAAAAAGATCTGATACAGGGCATGGTACTGGGTGGGCGAGGAAGAGGAAGACCTAATATGACATGGATGGATAACATTCGAGCCTGGACTGGTATGACGGTGGAGCAGATCACAAGGAGCACGGAAGGTCGACAAGAATGGAGAAGGATATTTCATGATGCGGCCAACCCTCGCGGCGAGGGCGACTGAAGACAAGACAAGACAATCCTCATTGTCGTTGCTTTAATATATATAGGGTGACACGAAAGTTCGTTCACCGTTTTCAAAATGCGTTATCTCCGTAACGGCTTCATATTTCTTTATAATATTTTGTCAGTGCATACATCAGTCAAATGAAAGATACTGGTACAAATTTTATTATGATCCGGTCCGTTTTCGCCATTATTTATAAGAAAATGTAAAGACAACCAGTTTTTGCGGAAAAACTGCGTTTATCAAATTAACACAATAAAGAAACTGTGAATACGCCTAGCCTCGTACACAAGCATGTCAAGACACTGTTGTTACCTATATAGGACATACACAGACGTAGGATATAGGCGTACAGTGTCTCCTTTCTGCTTAATGACAGCACTGACTCTAGCCTATCCGGCATAAGAAGAGTACGTTCCGCCTGCTCCACAGATGAAGTTTAGTCCGTCGGTGATGGTTTGGGGTGGGATGACTGCCATGGGTCTCACTAAACTTCAATTTGAGCCAATTGGTACCAGATTGAACTCACAGTACTACGTAGCCTACATCACCAACATTCTCGAGCAGATCGTGAAGCCAGCGTTTGAGAGAGAAAACGACAACGGCAGTGTCATGCAACGAAAGTTATTTTTGACAATGACCTATAGGAGTATTTCAGCAGGATCATGGAATGCGCACGCTGTCATACATCAGCTGTGACGACAAAGTGGCTAGACGACAACCTCCCGTCACACATAAAGCCGAAGGATTGGTTACCCAACTCTCCGGACCTCTCTCCTATTGAGAACTTGTGGAGAATTTTATCTCTCAGCGTTTATAAAGATCCTGCAGAGCCAAAGAACGCTGATCAGCTCAAGCGTCGCCTCCAACGAGCGTGGAGATCGCTATCAGTTGAGACACTTCAGAGGCTGATCCAGTCTATGCCGAATAGAGTCAGTGCTGTCCTTAAGCAGAAAGGAGACACTGCACGCTAATAGCCTACGTCTGTGTATGTCCAATAGAGGTAACAACAGTGTCTTGTCATGCTTGTGTACGAGGCTAGGCGTATTCAGAGTTTCTTTATTGTGTCAATTTGATGAACGCAGTTCTCCCGCAAAAACTGGTCGTCTGTACATTTTCTTATAAATAATGGCGAAAACGGACCGGATCATAATAAAATTTGTACCAGTATCTTTCATTTGACTGATGTATACACTGACAAAATATTATAAATAAATATGAAGCCGTTACTGAGATAGCGCATTTTGAAAACGGTGAACGAACTTTCGTGTCACCCTATATATAAACAATATGGCTATCTCAGATTGCAAACATGTAGAATTGTGCAGGCTATATGGAAATAGCAAATGGCAGTGCTAGCTGCCTATCTAAAATCGAGTTTAACAATATGCTCTGTAAGATATAGATGTACAGTTTTCAACTCGATAGTGCAGTACCATTTCAACACCACTTGGCTACTTCACATATGAAGGGCTTTTGTAAGTAAGTAAGCAAGCAATGTGTCTTTGATGTTGTTGGCAGACTAGAAATTTATGTGGCTGGGCACTTGGCAGCAGCCTCCATTGCTGCTGAGTTCTCCATTTGATCTTTTTGTCTGTGGTGCATGGTCTTAGAGTTACGCTGGATCGAGGGCTGACCCTCGATTCCCATCTGCCGTGATTCATGCTACCAGTTACGCCAGCTGCGCACTGTTGCTCAATCACTTACAACTGATGCCACTGCTATACTCATTACTCATCCACCCTGTATCACACCCCGATTAGATTACTGCTGCTCGCTCTACGTTGGCCTCCCAGCTGGGCAGTTGGGGCGCCTGGCCGAGTCCTGCATTCTTGCCGCATGCCTTTGCGAGCACATCCCCAAATTCGGCTATGTCTTCGACTATGTGCTGGATGTGCTGCACTGGCTCCCCCTCCCAATCAGATAGTATAATAAAAATTTAACTGCTAGAGCATCACTAAAAATAAATACTAAACTTGTTTCTCTTTGAATATGTGGAATTGTATGGTTTTGCATGAACAGGGAGTATTTTAAAAATGAGCTGAAGGCAAAGACAGATTCCTTGACTGACCAGTTATATGTGGATCAAGAAGACCAGCATCTTGCAAGGTGTATACAAGAAAATAATCTCTGGAATGAGCAGTCAGCTAAATTTAGGTGAGTCTGCAGATTCTTGAAGAATCAGCATTCCTTCTTTCTAGCTTAACAGTCGTTGTATGTAAAGTGGGTTTATCACCCAAGATTCAGGGTTGCTGACCAATGGTAAAAACACTCGAAAACTGTGGGTTTATTTGATGACCAGCAGTCCGACCAGGTAGTGACTCCAATCCCGAACTCGAACCGACTTTACAGTCACTTTGCAGTCACAACATTGCACTTAAATACTGTTTTGGTCAGCGTTACTTCATCGACATATTGTGTGCATGCACAGGATTACCAACACCTGTGTGGCTGGATCACGGATGCAATACTTGGTCTGCTTAATTTTGCATACAATGCATAGCTTTACACAGGACTTGCCCATTCCTCTGTGTCTGTATATCTCTTGAATCTCTGTCTGTCCATCTGACTGACTGTCTGTCTGTCTGTCTGTCTCTCTCTCTCTCATCTTTTGTGTTGCATCATGACACAATTGTGCATCTGTAATTAAGAGTGTGGTTTTTAGTTTAGCACCAATGTACCAGTTGTATAGGTAATTGTCTTTTAGTGCATTGAAGTCTGATCATTTTTTAGGATTCTGCACCAAATAACAAGATTCCTTGACTCAACATTGCATATATTTTGTCCTGGGCAGATTAGATCAGGTTCTGCACTTGACTGCTTGGTTCATTGGGTGAATTCCTAAATTCGCGTAGAGTCTCTGCGTACATGCATGATGTGTTGCAGTTGTTGCCTCTACCCAAAAATCTCGTATCAGATTGCCGCTCTGGTTTCATGCTGCATCCTTGGTTGCACTCCATCTTATCTACACGATCTTTGTCGCCCAGTCTCTGACATTCCTCAAGTTTCATATATCTATGAAGCTCGTCAGGCTCTTTGCTCTGCTATGAAGTAGCGGAAGTTCCACGGGTTTGCTTAACTGCCAGGCAATACCAAACTCTCTCGGTTGTAGGGTCGTCCATCTGGAATGGCCTCCATTAAAAGCTGCGTTTATTACATTTCACAAATCAAACTTTGTTTCATATATCTATCGAGTCTTTTATCTTTTGCGGTGGCTGGGCTGGTAGTGCTCCTGAGTAGGTTTCTTTAAGTACATAGAAGGAATTAATGAATACAATGTATACTTTTAAAGAATGTGCTTAACCTCTCCCAGTTATTACTCTAAGAATGCTAAGGTGTCTTGCAGCTTTAGTGTTTTTCGTCACTCCATTAGTGTGTGTATACACTATACAGGTGTTAAATGAGATATGTACCTTAGCCAGTGTTCACACAGTCACATTCGATTCTTGTCAGTGGCCCATAAGATCGTTAGTGTAAACAGTCAGCTACCGTAATTGTAAGTGACGACTTTACAGTTAGTTTAGTAACAGTAGATGTGCATATAGAAATTTTTTATATTGGATTCCTAAAATTCTTGCCTTTCTAATGTTTAATGGTGTTTGGGTGTGAACATACAGGGTAGAAAGAGAAGCTGCACTTGAAAAAGAGAAGCACGAGGTTGAGCTGCAGCAGTTGATTGATATGGAAGAGAGAGAAAAGGAGCTGCATACACAACTGAGATCAGAAGTCCTGAAGACCAAGGTAACAACACATTATCTTATCTGCTTATGTAATTATGTGTTACTTCATAAATTTAACAAAATTGTGTTGCCAAGACTGAATAGCACAGCAGTTTTTAAGGGAGCTTGCAGGTTATGCTTCTGACATTTTTCCATTTCTCCATTCCTGTAGGAAACTAGATAAATTATCATGAAGAAGCAAGAAATGTAAAAATTAGGTGATTTGAGCTTTGAGGAACTACAAAAGTCGTTAAATATTTCTTTAATTGAATTCTGTAAGGTCAGTTTACTAAAGCCTTTCTGATACCTGGCGTCACTGGCTTGAATAGTTCCCAAAAGTAATTATTTGTGCTTTGCTTGTCTCTGTACAATGTCATCTGATTACTATTGCAGGTTCATCACCATGACCTCTTTTGAAGCGAACATTAAATTAGGAATCTTTTCCTCCTTTTGCACCTCCTTCATCACAGTGCAATCTGTAACTTGGAATGTGGACAAATTTACATGCAGTGGTTCAAACTTACAGCCTTACTGAAATGTGGGACATAATCTCAACTCATTTTGAACCTGCCCACTGTTCTTTCACTAACTGCTTGCTGCAGGCTATAATTATTCTGTTCGTGTTCATTGTTCCCGCAGTGCGTCTGCAGGCGGTTAATAAAGTACATACTTACTTATGTATATTTGAATTGTATCCTGCTTTTGTACCGTAACTGTTGCTGGTGGGTGATTCAGAACTAAATCTGTATTAGTAGCATTGGTTTAGTACTAATAGGCTATTTATTTTTATGTCATTTGTAGGAAGATTCAAAACATTTCATATCAACAGATGATCTAGAAAATGCAATTGAGTTGGCGTTGAACCAGCGTTCAAATTATAGTTTTGTGATTGATCTGAGCGGGAAGCGACACGTGGAACAACCAGATGGCAGGACAGTTGTAGAACATTCTGATGGAAGAGGAGGAGGTGATGGCAGTCCAGTGGACGTTTCAAAACAAGTCAAAGTAGAAAATGTTGACCAAGAACCAGCTAAATGATCATTTAGTTTGACTTGTTGTATCTGCTGGTCACTGTTAACAACTGACAAATGTGCCAATGCAATGTAGTTGATGTTATTTGTGAAAAAAGATCAAGTTTTTAGTAGTGGATGTAATAGATGGTTGCATGCTTTTCCCCTTTGTCTTGATCACTAAAATCAGGAAGCACTTTTCTTAACTACCAGCATGCAGTCGTGGCATTTTTAGGGGTACTTGATAGATGCTCTAGAGCAGTGGTTCCCTACCTTTCTTGACTGTTGGGCCACTTTTTCTAAGTTGCAGGACACGAGGGCCACTTTTTCTTAGTTGAAGGACATTAGGGGGTCACAAGGCTAAAATTTAATTAACTGAAGGCGTATAAAATTGTTATAATTTAATCAAAATAGAAGGTTTGATGCGATTTATTAACGTGCAAATAAAATAATTTGTAATGGAAAAGAATTATATATGCTATCATGTCCAAATTGTCAATTTCTACATATATTTTTCTTAATTCATTGAGATGCTGCGGGCCATTTTTGTAGGCCAGGCGGGCCACTTTTGGCCCGTGGGCCACGGGTTGGGAACCGCTGCTCTAGAGTCAAGCTAAACTTAAGTAAGTACAGTATAATTATGTATCAGGACACTTAGCCTAAATGGTGCCCTAGGCAAAAAAGCATTCATTTTAATGCCCCAGGCAAAGCATACATTTCATGCCCCAGACAAAGCATACATTTCATGCCCCAGGCAAAGCATACATTTCACGCCCCAAGCAAAGCATACCTTTCGTGTCCTCAGAATCCCACTAAATTGTTTAGCCTACATCAGAATCCAAAGATGAACCAGCCAGAGATTTTACGCTCAACTGAGTAATTTGTTATGACTTTTTATTAGTTGGCTGAAGGCTGGATAATATTCAATTTGTTGGAAAATGGCTAAAAAAGTGAAAAATAATTAAATTGCTTTTTTATATATGGCGCCCCTAGAAATTCGGCGCCCTAGGCATCTGCTTGCTTTGCCTGTGCCTAAGGGGGAGACTGTCACGCGACACCGGCCCTGATTTGTGCCAAAATTCAAAACAAACTATAAATTACTATTCAGATGGTGACTATTCATTGAAAGCTAATTGCAACTGTCTGTGTATGGTGGTCTGTCATGTTGGATGGTAGATGTGTTTGAATGAATAGACAGTAATTGGCAGTACATGATTCGTCAGCCAGACAGTTTTGGGATAATTTTCACCTTGTTACCAAATGCAGATGCTCATTGTCAGTGCTTTTGTGAATTATAATGCGCATGCACACTGTATATATACATCTGTGCAATGTGTGTGTATATATTTTATATTTATATATATATATATAATTATATATGCATATATATATATATTCATTCATTTATGAATTTATGTAGCACCATTTCAAGGTAACATCTCAGAGGCAGCCGACACCAGCACAGCAAAGTAGTTGTTTGAAGTTGAATAAAAAGTTTGAGTAAGAGTTCCGGGAAGGAGATGCAGCTCCTGGGGAGCCCATTTCAGACCACTGGGCCCAACCATAGTTCCACTTTAAGTTTACAGAGCTTCTCTCGTAGCATAGACTATTTAGAGGTTTTCAAAATGGAAGCCCTGGGGAAAAATGTCTTGAGAGAGCATGAGGATGCTAGGAAGAGTCCGGATATGAGCTTAGCCCGTAGAAGAGGGTAAGGCCATTTCGTGTGGACTATGTGGAGGAACCTATCACATCAAATGCCTCACTTTGAGCCACAGCACACGAAACCTGAGTAGTAAAGAGGTCAAAACGCAAAGGGCAAACGGATGTCTGATCATAGACATAAGTGCAGATAGAGTGACATGTCTGATCATAGACATAAGCGCAGATAGAGCGACATAACTATTCATAGACGTAAGTGCAGATAGAGCGACGTGCCTGATCATAGACATAAGCGCAGATAGAGCGACATAACTATTCATAGACATATGCGCAGATAGAGCGACGTGCCTGATCATAGACATAAGCGCAGATAGAGCGACATAACTATTCATAGACGTAAGTGCAGATAGAGCGACATACCTGATCATAGACACAAGTGCAGATAGAGCGACGTGTCTGATCATAGACATAAGTGCAGATATAGCGACATACCTGATCATAGACATAAGCGCAGATAGACCGACATAACTGATCATAGACATAAGTGCAGATAGAGCGACGTGTCTGATCATAGACATAAGTGGAGATAGAGCGACATACCTGATTATAGACATAACTGGAGATAGAGCGACATACCTGATTATATACATAAGTGCAGATAGAGCGACATACCTGATCATAGACATAAGTGGAGATAAAGCGACATACCTAATCATAGACACAAGTGGAGATAGAGCGAAATACATATTCATAGACATAAGTCGAGAGAGCGACATACCTGATCATTAGGGTGACCCACAAATGTAAAATTTAATATTCAATTCTCCACTTGGCCGAGTTACGATCGACTGCGGGGTAGACCTATAAGCCCAAAGTTGTTGGTCTTAGGCCGACAAACATTTTCATTGGTCTTCCGCCAGAAAAATCATTTTTATGGTACCTTTCCCTCCAAAACTTCTAAAAACCCGTGGCAACTCTCGTTATTTTTAATCTGATGACTTTTTAGTCACGTGCTACTTTCTCTCTCATCTTCCTGTTCCAGTTGCGTGGATTTACATCTTCTTTAAACTTGATGGAGGAGGGCCAGGTCCTATATGCAAATCTTTGAATGAGAGGCATGACCGGATTGGCCCTCCATTGGATCCACCCCTAAATGAGTATGATAAAGATCTACGATTATAGGCCTGTATATGACCTACATGCAGATGTTAATTTTTTAGAATATAAAACGGGCCTTTTGTGACGTCACTTCGATTATGATACAATTCTACTCTTAAACTAGTTCACTGAGAAAGCGAAATTAGGTCTATTGTGACGTCATTTCGATCAGGATACAGATCTACTATCATATATGTTCATTAATTTTTGTGAATACAAAACTATGCCCATTGTAACGTCACTCGGATTATGATACATTTTTTTTATAGGCTAGGTTCACTTAAAGAATTAAAAACTTGGCCTATTGTGACGTCACTTCGATAGTGATGCAAATGTACTATTAAAGAAGTACGTTTGAGAATATAAACAACGCCTATGTAACGTACGTCACTTCGATTATTATACAGATCTTCCGGTATAGATGTTCATTTTGCGAATGTAAAACTGGACCTTTTATGACGTCACTTCGATTTTGATACAATTCTACTGTTAAACAAGTTCACTGGGAAAACGAAATTAGGCCTGTTTTGGCGTCAATCATTTCGATGATGATACAGATCTATTGTTATCAGGGCTGTACTGGTAAATTGTGAGGTGAGTACACGCTGGCCGGGAGAAAAACCGACTTCTTCGGGCCAAAAATTTCTGACGGCTGTCATCAGGCAAAAAATTTCCCCATTTTCCCGTCCGAAAAATCTGATGACCTTTTTTTAGTCATCCGGCCAAACATTTCTCCATTTTTACCGTCCGAAAAATCTGATGACCTTTTTTTAGTCATTCGTTCCGGAATTCGTGGAAACACACCTAAATATCCTTTGCCCTTTTCGTGTGTATACCCACACGCTGTATACCCGCGTATACACTGGTTTTTCGCGGTGAGTATACGATGCCTTTTCCCCCCGGAGGTAAGTATATATACGCCGTATACCCGCGTATACCCTTGATTACAGCCCTGATTGTCATATTTTTTTCATTTTCGTAATACAAAACTAGGGCTGTTTCAACGCAACATCGCTCTGATTATGATACAAATCTATTAGGCAGATACGTGCAGTTTGAGAATATAAAACTAGGTCCATTATGACGTCACTTCGATCATGATAAAGACGTCATAATACAGACCTACCATTAAAGAAGTTCATTTTGAGAATAAACTATGCCTATTGTGACGTAACCTCGATTATGATACAGATCTACTATTATAGAAGAGCATAAATAAGGCCTGTTGTGACGTCACTTCGATTATTGCACATATTTACTGTAATAACTATTTAAGTTCATTTTCAGTATCTAAAACGAGGTCTATAATAATAATGGCGTCACCACGATTTCAGTGCAAATCTACTATTATAAAAATTCATAAAATATAAAGGCTGCTCACCCGAACCACTTTAACCATTGGGGGAAGGGGAGAGTCACAAATGAGCCGTTCCATGAGGAGCAAGTTACATTAACCTATACGAGAGCAGATAAGTGGTGAAAACGGGGGGGGGGCAAAGGATTGCCCGATGCTTCTCAGACGCTTAGCCTGATCGAGTCAAATTTGAGGCATGCTCAGTAACGCACAAATTTCTAACACTAGGCCTAGATGAGCAAGCAAAACTAGGAAGAGTTGTGAGTAAACAGTGAAGAGTGGAGCTTATAAGTAATTGCTGTAGCCTATTGTCCCAAAGACCAAAACCAAATCAGTTATGACTTCGTTGAATTAAGGCAAAGTCGGTTTGATGACATCTAAAAATGCAAGTCATGTGTAAGTGAATCAACAGAGTAGACCAGTAAGAGTTGATTATTATTTGTTGAACCATGTAGCCTACATGTAGCCTACGAAGGCTTGAACATAATCTGTATATAGGTGACCAATCGCAGCGTGCTTGGCAAAAATTATAGGCAAGTAGTAAAGGAGTACGTCTGACAGGACAGATTGCTTTTTAATTACCCCACTGACAGGACAGATTGCTTTTTAATTACCCCACTGACGGGACTAATTGCTTTTTAATTGCTTTTACGACTACCACTGACGGGACTAATTGCTTTTTAATTGCTTTTACGACTACCACTGACGGGACTAATTGCTTTTTAATTACCCCACTGACGGGACTAATCGCTTTTACGACTACCACTGACGGGACTAATTGCTTTTTATTGCTGACTAATGACTTCTTTGATGTGCTGACTAATGACTTTTTATGATCGGCTGTCCCAGGAACGGGGTCCTTTGATGTGCTGACTAATGACTTTTTAATTACCCGGCTGGCCCAGAAACGTGTCTAATGACCTTCTTTGATGTGCTGACTATTGACTTTTTAATTACCCTGCTGGTCCAGAAACGTGTCTAATGACCTTCTTTGATGTGCTGACTAATGACTTTTTAATGACCTGCGTGCGCGGCCAAGGTGCTTCTTTGATGTTCAAAGACGATCTTTAATGACTTTGTTGTTGTCCAACGTTTTCCTTTGATGTGCTGACTAACGACTTTTTAATTATCGGTCGTTTCAGAAATGCGTGCACGCGACTAATGACTTTGTTTATGTCGCACCTTTTCTTTCTTCTATAATAGCTAATGAACTTCTTTGAAGTCCAAGGAATTCCTTTTATGCATAGTAGCTAATAACTTCTTTTGATGTCCAACAGCTTTCTTGCACGCTATTGCACCATTTCCAACACAAGCTATAATGGCATGATTCCTTTGACATATAATGACAGATTTTGTTAATAATAACATGCACATGCACAGATATTTCTGCCATCCTTTGTAAATGAAATTTATAATATTCTTTAAAATATAGCAGTCATAGTAAACGGCACACAACGATAATATTATAACGTTTATATCCTACTCCAATCCAATCTCTCACACAGAAAAAAAAATCTTTATGTAATAGCTAACACATGACTTTGATCTACAGGGGCCTCCTTTAATGAATTCTTTTGACATAACGGCTTTCCTGCTCACCCTTCCATTCTCTAATTGGAAATAATTCCTTATATTTAAACCTTGTAGAACTTAGAAACATGCGAGCTGCTCACCCTTCCATTCTCTAGGTGGAGATAACTCCTGATATTTTAGACTTGTAGAACTTATAAACATACAGGCTCTTCAACCTCAACTTCCAATTTCTCCATATTTTCACCATGTAGAACGTAGAAACACACAAACTGCTCACCCTTCCATTCTCTAATTGGAAATAATTCCTTATATTTAAAGCTTGTAGAACTTAGAAACATGCGAGCTGCTCATCCTTCCATTCTCTAGGTGGAGATAATTCCTTATATTTTAGACTTGTAGAACTTATAAACATACAGGCTCTTCAACCTCAACTTCCAATTTCTCCATATTTTCACCATGTAGAACGTAGAAACACACAAACTGCTCACCCTTCCATTCTCTAATTGGAAATAATTCCTTATATTTAAAGCTTGTAGAACTTAGAAACATGCGAGCTGCTCATCCTTCCATTCTCTAGGTGGAGATAATTCCTTATATTTTAGACTTGTAGAAATTAGAAACACACAATCTGTAGTAACATTTCGAACTTTCTTGCACACAAACTCAAAAATCGCCGAATACTTCAACCTAAAAAATAGCCGAATACTTCAACCTTCCACTCCCAAGATGGTGCCATTTCTAACTTTCTTGCACACACGAACTCAAAAACCGACGAATACTTCAACCTTGCACTCCCAAGATGGTGCCATTTCTAAATTTCTTGCACACACGAACTCAAAAACCGCCGAATACCTCAACCTTCTAACTTTCTTGCGCACACGAACTCAAAAACCGACGAATACTTCAACCTTCCAATCCCAAGATGGGACCATTTCTAACTTTCTTATACCAACGAACCCAAAAACCGACGAATACTTCAACCTTCCAATCCCAAGATGGGACCATTTCTAACTTTCTTATACCAACGAACTCAAAAACCGACGAAATCCTCAACCTTCCACGCCAAGATGGTACCAGTTCTAACTTTCATATACACAGAAACTCAAAAATCGAACAGCAGCACTATCAGCCGTTTGCAACATGGTCCCTTTCTACATTACACACACATACACAAACACACGCACACACAATCATCCTTTCTCGCAAGGCTATGACCAAATATCCCATGTATGCATCTTTCAATTCACAAGGTGTCGCATCTTCAGACTTTCACACACACGAATCCAAAAGACATGGAAACATACAATCTTCAAATCTCTAGGTGGCGCATTTGCAGCATTTATCAATAGCTTAAGATCACAAATAAAATGAACAAAGTTCTGCTCCCAAGATGGCGCCCGAGCAACTTTTCCTGCCCAGACATGACCAAATATCGAACACATGCAGCATTTCTCATACACATAAGATCATCTAGCACACACAGGCAACTTTGCCACTACAAGGGAATACATAGTCAATATTTTACACACACACACGAGAACTTTTAAAATTTATAAGTTACAGATATATACTTTGACCAATTTTTTTTCTAAATTAAGGTAACAAGGATACACGAAACTGTGAAGAACGTAATATACATAAGACAAAGACTTGAACTTCATAGTTGCAAAGTAGCAGTAATGAACATTGACACAGTCAAAATGATAAGTATGATAGTTGTGCGAGCGAATAGGACTTGTACTTTTCGAACTATTTCAAAGTAAGGCATGAGATATTACCAATGTGCAAAGTCAAACTTGTAAATTTGCTAAGTATGAAATGTAGATATTGCATGGCGAACGAAGTACTAAGCATGAAATGCAGGGATTGCATTGATAAGTATGATAGTTGTGCGAGCGAATAGGACTTGTACTTTTCGAATTATTACAAAGTAAGGCATGAGATATGACCAATGTGCAAAGTCAAACTTGTAAATTTGCTAAGTATGAAATGTAGATATTGCATGGCGAACGAAGTACTAAGTATGAAATGCAGGGATTGCATGGGGAACGATGTAAGATGCGAAGTGTGAGGTGTAGAGAGGAGCACATTCTTCAATTTGTGGAAACAAAGATGTTCATAGTTTGCAATATGTCAATAATTTTGGCAAAGTTAGGTTTGCAGACTGTGCATTACACGGCTGTTTAGGTTTGAGTATGTTAATTTGGTGAAATATTGGGTGGGCGAGAGGGTGCAGTCTTAAGTTTGTGCAAATTATGACTATCATTGGTTGATATATGGTAACAATTTTGACAACTTTAGAACTGCAGGCTGTGAATTACATGGCTTTTTAGGGTTGGGTGTGTTAAGTTGGCGAAATATTGGGGTGGGGGAGGAGTGTACATTCTTAGGATTTGTGCAAACAAAAAGGTGTGACGCATCTGTGATGCGGCACCAATTTTGATAGAGTACGACTATAACAAGCGAAGAATACAAGTTAGGGTTGCTGTCAGATAATTACATGTGGATTTAGGTGTAGCACACACACAGGCAAATTGGTCGAAACCTGTTTTCGACACATCGAAAATTCTAAGTCCAGAAATTTTTTGGCTCTGCAAATTCGTGCGGCGATGGCATCTGCGTGCTGTGCGGCCGCGCGGCGCTCCGATCCACTCGTGCGTATTCGTCCCCATCGGCGTGACGGCGACGGCGAGACATGCGCTCGCAATCGATCGCGCTTTGACTCGTATGAATTTAAAGACTCATGCGTGTTGCGGGTGAAGGAATTTATTGAAAGAGCTGTGCCGGGGCGTATTCGACTTTAACTTCTACGAGACAAAGCTTGATCTAATTGCGACTGCATTTCTCGCCATTGCCGCCTCGCCGATGGGGTCGAAGTCGCACGAGAGGGTCGGAGCGCCGCGCCGCCGCACAGCACGAAGATGCCATCGCCGCACGAATTTGCAGAGCCAAAAAATTTCTGGACTTAGAATTTTCGATGTGTCGAAAACAGGTTTCGACCAATTTGCCTGTGTGTGTGCTACACCTAAATCCACATGTAATTATCTGACAGCAACCCTAACTTGTATTCTTCGCTTGTTATAGTCGTACTCTATCAAAATTGGTGCCGCATCACAGATGCGTCACACCTTTTTGTTTGCACAAATCCTAAGAATGTACACTCCTCCCCCACCCCAATATTTCGCCAACTTAACACACCCAACCCTAAAAAGCCATGTAATTCACAGCCTGCAGTTCTAAAGTTGTCAAAATTGTTACCATATATCAACCAATGATAGTCATAATTTGCACAAACTTAAGACTGCACCCTCTCGCCCACCCAATATTTCACCAAATTAACATACTCAAACCTAAACAGCCGTGTAATGCACAGTCTGCAAACCTAACTTTGCCAAAATTATTGACATATTGCAAACTATGAACATCTTTGTTTCCACAAATTGAAGAATGTGCTCCTCTCTACACCTCACACTTCGCATCTTACATCGTTCCCCATGCAATCCCTGCATTTCATACTTAGTACTTCGTTCGCCATGCAATATCTACATTTCATACTTAGCAAATTTACAAGTTTGACTTTGCACATTGGTCATATCTCATGCCTTACTTTGTAATAATTCGAAAAGTACAAGTCCTATTCGCTCGCACAACTATCATACTTATCAATGCAATCCCTGCATTTCATGCTTAGTACTTCGTTCGCCATGCAATATCTACATTTCATACTTAGCAAATTTACAAGTTTGACTTTGCACATTGGTAATATCTCATGCCTTACTTTGAAATAGTTCGAAAAGTACAAGTCCTATTCGCTCGCACAACCATCATACTTATCATTTTGACTGTGTCAATGTTCATTACTGCTACTTTGCAACTATGAAGTTCAAGTCTTTGTCTTATGTATATTACGTTCTTCACAGTTTCGTGTATCCTTGTTACCTTAATTTAGAAAAAAAAATTGGTCAAAGTATATATCTGTAACTTATAAATTTTAAAAGTTCTCGTGTGTGTGTGTAAAATATTGACTATGTATTCCCTTGTAGTGGCAAAGTTGCCTGTGTGTGCTAGATGATCTTATGTGTATGAGAAATGCTGCATGTGTTCGATATTTGGTCATGTCTGGGCAGGAAAAGTTGCTCGGGCGCCATCTTGGGAGCAGAACTTTGTTCATTTTATTTGTGATCTTAAGCTATTGATAAATGCTGCAAATGCGCCACCTAGAGATTTGAAGATTGTATGTTTCCATGTCTTATGGATTCGTGTGTGTGAACGTCTGAAGATGCGACACCTTGTGAATTGAAAGATGCATACATGGGATATTTGGTCATAGCCTTGCGAGAAAGGATGATTGTGTGTGCGTGTGTTTGTGTATGTGTGTGTAATGTAGAAAGGGACCATGTTGCAAACGGCTGATAGTGCTGCTGTTCGATTTTTGAGTTTCTGTGTATATGAAAGTTAGAACTGGTACCATCTTGGCGTGGAAGGTTGAGGATTTCGTCGGTTTTTGAGTTCGTTGGTATAAGAAAGTTAGAAATTTTCCCATCCTGGGATTGGAAGGTTGAAGTATTCGTCGGTTTTTGGGTTCGTTGGTATAAGAAAGTTAGAAATGGTCCCATCTTGGGATTGGAAGGTTGAAGTATTCGTCGGTTTTTGAGTTCGTGTGCGCAAGAAAGTTAGAAGGTTGAGGTATTCGG
The DNA here is from genome assembly GCA_949752735.1 of Lumbricus terrestris. Taxonomy (NCBI): domain Eukaryota; kingdom Metazoa; phylum Annelida; class Clitellata; order Crassiclitellata; family Lumbricidae; genus Lumbricus; species Lumbricus terrestris. The sequence continues at coordinate 36,188,500 of OX457038.1, read as the reverse complement.
CGGTTTTTGAGTTCGTGTGTGCAAGAAATTTAGAAATGGCACCATCTTGGGAGTGCAAGGTTGAAGTATTCGTCGGTTTTTGAGTTCGTGTGTGCAAGAAAGTTAGAAATGGCACCATCTTGGGAGTGGAAGGTTGAAGTATTCGGCTATTTTTTAGGTTGAAGTATTCGGCGATTTTTGAGTTTGTGTGCAAGAAAGTTCGAAATGTTACTACAGATTGTGTGTTTCTAATTTCTACAAGTCTAAA
>OX457038.1:36158253-36180753 GCA_949752735.1 Lumbricus terrestris | reverse complement strand
GATATATCATGCAGGTTGTTCATTATGGTGAAAATGGAATTTTTTGCCTCTGATTTGTTTTTAGGATCATATCATCATAGTAAGACAAAAGTTCAGCAAGGTCAGAGCTTATATAGGTGCTCAGGCAATTGCGATTGTTAGGTAGCAGATCGTTCATTATGGCGACACTAGTGAGTCGCGACACATCGGTTGAAACCTCTGCATGGTTTAGGGCTATAGGCCTATATTTTAGTTCTATACATAAATTATATATATTTTAGTTCTATACATATATATTTTAGTTCTACAGGCCTACTTATAGAACTCCTGACACCGGTGGCGAAGTTTCAACCTTGACCTGTCGGCCTAAAATTGTTGAAACCCGATCGCAGGAAAATTGATGACGACGCATCGACAAAAGCCTGGAACAAAAATTCCACAGCTGGTAGGCTTATACAGTTGTAAGCTAAGCTTACTGGATATGCCTACTCACAGTAAAATTTTGATGTAAAAATGTTCAAAGTACTGGTGCAGAGTAAATGGTTGGGGCCAGACCAATCTAGGCAAAAGATTGTGGACGCCCTTTCACCATTGTTCGAGGCGATCCGTGGTGGACGTGCATGGAGAGACTTAATTGATGGAATTTAATTATCTAGATTTGTCATTCTGTGGCGGATATCTCCTTTTTGCCACAGGTCAAGGCCCATAGCTGGGGCGTTTTGCCCCGCTTCGTGCTAAAAATAACCAGACAGATTGACTATAATTTATGATCGTAAAAATTACAGATTTAAGTCCCATTCATCAGTGTGCACAATAATTCGACATAATTCGTCTGTTTAGTTTGCAGTGGTGCTAATTTCATTGTTAAATGCATTGGGGTGAGAACCATTGCACTCTAAACAGGCTAATGGGGCTATAGCCATTAATACCATTATCACGGATAAAATTATAAGCACACAATTAGGTCTATAGGTTTAAAATACACCACAATATATTATATTATGGCATACTTTAACCTGTAATCATATGCCTATATTTGTGTTAATGACTATCTTAGCTTTTGACACCAATACTGATACAGAATTGACTGCATACTTTTACAAAGAAGCAAGAACAAATTAGCTGTAGCCTATTGAAAGCAAAAATAAACAAGCCATCAAACACACAAAATTGGCTGACGATCATCTCAATACCCGGTACGGTATAAAGGCTACAAGTAAAAGACCCCAGAGTAGTGAAGCTGCATGTTCTCTATAGCAGTGGTTCTCAGAGTGGTGGTCCGCGGACCGGCACCGGTCCGCGGAGTCCTGCTCACCGGTCCGCGAAGAAGTCTCAGAGTGAAAATGAATTATAGCCTAATTATCAATTTATATATTTGAAATTGTGAAATTATTCGAACTGCTCAAAATTTGTTCAAAAAGCCTGTCTCAAAATTAAGAAATAAAAATAGCCCTACATTACCAGTGCCTTATTCTAATTTGCCAAATGGCTTTTCAAGCAATTTTTATTTATTCTGAATTTGTAAAATCTTTGACTGCAGTCAGTTTCGTGTTTATTTCTGTTGATCTGTGGTGAAACGATAGTGAAGTAAACGCTGATCAAGCATTACTGGATGTAGATCATTTAATTTTATAACATAAAATTTTAAATATAAACAAATGTGTCTGAAGCATTTAGAAAATTATAAAATCGTAAACAAGCCTGTCCGGACTTTTCTAAATGAAAGAACTGTGGAATAGCATGACCGCTCAGGCACTCTGAACAAAGAAGTCTATTATAAAGGAAACTGGTTTCTGAACAAAACATTCAAGTTGAAAAAGAATCGACTGTTCACAAGAAAATATGATCCACAATATTTAAAATATGGCGATATTCTGAATTCCGTGTTTTATTTCGAGCAGGTGCTTCCAGGATTTGCGTACAATCTTAGTAGACCTATGTGTCATTAGCTGTAGGCCCCTTTTTTGCTACAATAACAAACTTTTTTGTTTGAGACTTAATGTGAGTTTGACTTTTTAAATGTAATTAAATGAGAATCAATTATTGAGAAAAAAGTTAAATTCTATTACGGATAGGTTTGAGTTAATGAAACAAATAATTAATTTTTAAAATTTTATTATAGGCTTTTTATAATAATTATAGACTATTTCGCTTTTGTTTGTTCTTGCCATTCAAGTTCAGCGGTCCGCGAGCTTCAACAACAAAATATTGCCGGTCCGTGGCCCGAATAAGTTTGAGAACCACTGCTCTATAGCACAGGTTTATCGGGACGAGGAGGGGGCGTTTTGCCCGCTCTACCGTATCGTTCTAATCAACCATCCTCCGCGAGTTGCAGCTGCTGAACAGACGTGTCTTGATCTGCAGATGAAACGCTGCCAATATAATTATAGTAATTGCCATGTGCCGTTGAACACAGAAATCTCGCGAATTCATCAAGTATACTTTCAACTTCCTGCAGAGATAACGGCGCTCAATCAATTCCAATCGTCCATGCAGCAGAATGTGAAGCAATAAAACAGTCTAATAAACAGAGGCAGCATATATATATATATATATATTAGGGTGGTCGTTAAAAATGAAAGTGGGAATTGACTGTTCCCCAAGGCGCCGTTTGGTTCCATTCTCCCCAGAAACATCACACAAAAAGTTGTAAGACAAAATATTAATATTTAGGACTAGCACAACGCCATCAAAGTTTTACCCTTATAATAGCAAGACTTCTAATGCTCAAAAGTAGCTATATGGCTGTAGTCAACTAGGAATCTTCAAACCAGGAATCAACTCAACTACCTGTAGTTGCTCCACACTAAAACATGATGATGCTACTGTCATCGTAATCATGATCATCAATTTATATAGCGCCACTTCAAGAAAAATTCCTCTAAGGCTAGAAAACCTGTACAACACACCGCATCACAGATAATATCTATCATATCTTATTTCTTTACAAATAGTACCTGTGTTACCTTGTCTTGATTGATTATAATAGTGTATCGTTCTTAGACTGCTACAGTAAGGGAACAGTAATAGTATAAATTATATTGGGGAAAAATAAAAAAAATTGTGCGGTTTCATCTGTGTCCTATATAATTAATTTATTCTGCAAAATCACCAAAATTCTTAATGAGGTCTGATTTCCGAGAAATATTTCTTTTTCTACCGTCATTGTTCATGGGGTTACTGGGTAGGCTACAAGGAACTGTAGTAATATTAAAAAGTAGAAATCCATTATTTTTAGATGCGAATTTTTATCTCAAATTTAGGCTAAAATGTTTTCGAGCTGAGGCATTATTACACTGTCTCACAATTCAAATTTGGTCATTTCAATTCATTTGGTCTTTGCATGGGTTTGAGCTATGTTGTAGTTTTCACGATTCACTTCCCTCAAAGTGAAATCTCTGGCATGTTGCCCAAGGAAGGTGTTCATCTGCCTCCAAGGGTGCACCAATGGGTGTTGTCTTGAGAGTGCTATACTTATTCCCTTGAATTGGTTGGTCGTCTGAGATGTCCATGCGGCCACTGTAATTTCAGCTGGATCCATTGCTGAGCATGATGTAGAGATTTTGAGTCGCATATAGCTTACGTGTTTGACACCATCGCCTTTCATGCTAATTTATAATAGGTAGTTAATTTACAATAGCTAATAAAGGCAGTGTAATTTGAGTCCACTCTTGACAGCACTTTCTGTGTCAATTGTTTGACTCTGTGTTCATGTTTTCAGCTCTAAAAGTAAGCTTATACTTTTAATTGGATAACTTCTATATTATGAAATAGACAACAATGTGAGTAGTCTTCATCAGGCACTCAATTATGATGCTCTCTTTGGAAGTTGTTTAAAAGCTGCTTTTTGACTCCTGTGTGGTAATAAGTAATTTCTTTGATCTATAAAAATTATGATCTCAATAATTTCAACATCTATTTTAATTCATTTCTTTACAGCAACTCTTGATAAATCTTATCTGTGATGCGCAGTGTCATTCTGCTCTGATTACCACAATAAACAAAAATACATGTGTCATCAGTAGTTTTCTCTAGTTCAACTATTATTGAGGTCCTTGTCCGTATTATATCAGAATTTGTGTTAAAGTTAAGCATGTAATAAAGAGCCTTTAGTGTAACAAAGAATCCCTGTAGATAGAAATCAGGACTATCAAAAGAACATGGCAATGTGTTGATTTTCTACTACAATAATCTTCATTCAATCACCCAATCTGATACACCGCAGAATGATTACAAGTACATGTTATACGAAATACGGCCCACTATAGCACGACACGCAGATCGGTTTTACAGCAGTGGGTTCGGTAGCTTAACACTAATGGCCTAACTGCTGGATCACTTCTGGTCGGCCAAGCCAGAAGCGGGAGGGGCTATCTTTATTTTTAGCAGAACCCGAGTCAAGCAACTCAACAGCAAAGTGCCAATGGCAGCTAACAGAAATTTAAAGTAGATTTATAGTAAAGGTTTATGGTCATCGATCTCAGGGACTCACGAGTCAAATACTATTGTGATGGTCAATTGTTCATAAAAATATATAACAAACCATTATCATCATTGTAGAAGTCAGACATACTTGTCAGTCGTGCTTGAGTAAAAGAATGTTGCATTTCTGTTAAAACTAGTCATAGGTCCAAAAATGTAGCTAAATTAGCATTATACTCAAAAAGATGATGAAATTTCGTAAAATCCAAAACTTCAAACACGTTGTGCTAGTCCTAAATATTTTTCTATCGGGATAATTTTTGGGCTGCATCAGTCTTTTACCAAGTGGCACCAAATGGGGGGTTGGGGAAAGAACAAAAATGAAGTTGAAAATTTGCCATTACAGATGCGACCACCCTAATATATATATATATATATATATATATATATATATATATGCATATATATATATGTATATGCATATATGTGTATATATGTATATATAGACATATATAATGTGTATGTATATATATATATTTAGGCCTACCACCGAAAGGAATGGCAGAGGGCGAGTCTGCCATGCTTGCAGGTTGTCACTTGTGCTGCAGAGATCAAATAAAACGATATATATATATATATATATATATATATATATATATATATATATATATATATATATATATATATATATATAAAGGCCTATACACATCAATATGAAAAAATGAATGTTGGAATTAAGAAAATGAAAATGTGTACGAGAGAAAGAAGGATAGAATAGAAGGATGGAAGGATGGAAAGAAGAAAACGGTCACTTTGATCAAGTTAACCTGCGACTTCTGTTAGGCATAATTATAATTATATACTCTAAATCTCCGTTATAGGAGTTGCATAATTATAATTATATACTCTAAATCTCCGTTATAGGAGTTGCATCAATCCGATTCTACGTAAACAATACGCAGAACTGACGAAAAGGAAGCAGTTTTTTAAACTTTTAAAATGTTTATAATAAATATGAGCATTTATTTAATTATTCGTAATCCAGATGATCCAGTAAATAAATTAGGCTTAAAACTTACGGCGTTTAATTGGTACTATAGGCTAAAGATGAACTGCTTTAGAGACAGAGAGGCATCGTAAATTTGTGAAGTGAAGAAGAATTTTTACTTCCACAGTGCAATGGCAGGATTTTAAGCTGCCATCTTAGTAAAAAAAATTCTCTACTACTGCAACGTTATACGAGTGGTCTAAGACTTCAATAAATACATTTAAAATAATAGCAATAGCAATTTTTTAAATTGAGTTTCCACATTGTGGTTGTAACATTTCAAGAAGTCATCTTTGTAATTTATTATTTCAATGCTATATTATGCTAATAAAAAAATGGCGGTTTAAGAATTCAATAAGTATAATTATAACTACAGGAATAATTTCTGTGGGACTATGTGTAAAGTTCAGCAACTCAGTTCTGCTGCTGATGGACTATTAAAATGAATAACTTCAGATGGGAGTGTAATTTGGCCTATAATTTATATAGGCCTAAGCTAACTTTGTAGCATTGGAATCAGCTAATCCCAGTTGCACGAGATTGTCCTGAATTGCTGATCAGGTCATAATTAGCAAAACCTGTTATAAATGGTACACAATCTACATATGCAGACCAAGCAAGAACCAGCAAACAACCAGAATTGGGAAGCCGTGTAGTAACGATAGTGTTTTACCAAGTGTTCATGAAACAAAACGTGTTTAAATTTGACAGCTTGAAATTTGAAAGATAGCACCATGGGCGGAGACTTAGGGAACAGAGGGACGGTCCCCCAATGTTTGTGGTGGGGGACCGCCCATTCATTTCGAGGATTTATATAGCGCCTTTTCAAGAAACCTACTCAGAGGCGCTCAATTGTCATGTCCCCTCCAATATTTAAGAAAAGAAATTTAAAAAAATAGCATCGTAGATTTTTACAGTGGTGGATTGGTTAACAGCTGAACAGGACACGAATTCAGCGCCGTATAGTTATTGCTGAAAAGGTAGAGTAGTCCCAAAACCATCTTTCCAACGACATATTGAGTAATGAGGGGAAGCACGTTCTGTGTAGATTTCAAATGGGGGATACATGGCTGGATCGGCCCCCTCTGGATCCACCCTTGCATGCAAATATAATGTATGCGTTGGTGTTATATTCACTGGACTATTATATATATATATAATATATATGTATATTATATGCGATGCATATTATTAATATTATTATTCTGATCTATGTACATTTTATGGGTGTCTATCTGCGCGATTCTGTTTTTCTGTCGTTCTCCTTGTCTCTCTGCGTATCTCCTTTTATCGCTCATGTAACGGACCCATGAGCATCTTCGCGCTTCTCTTCCTCTCATCGTTCGGTCCCTACCCCCTGCCTTTCAATGCATCCACCCACCCTCCCTCCCAATCGACCCAACCCGTTCCTCTCCCACTCTTCCCTCACTCCTCCCCATCTCCCTCCACTCCTCCCCATCTTCCCCCATTCCTTCTCCCCATCTTCCCCCATTCCTTCTCCCCATCTTCCCCCATTCCTTCTCCTCGCTCGCTAGACGATCAACCCTAACCTTCTATTGATTTCTGCCGATGATAGATACGTGCACCCTGTATACGGAGGCGCACAGGGGATCTGATCAACGCAATTTACTTGCATCGCGAGACCGCAAATACAATCTAGTGGCCAATAAATATTATCTACTGACAACTAGAACGACCTTTCTATACGCCAACGGGCCTCTCTTGTATCCGCCAGAAGGATCAATTGGCCACCAGATATTATCTATCCCACTCTCATGCCGCTATATAAATAGCTGGTCGAAAACAAGAGTTGTCCAATGCGGCCTTCCGTAGGTGCCTGCATAAATTAGGGGCTCTGCGGTGGCGATGGCGGCGCGGCGGCTAATGCAACCTGATCCTGTCTCTGCAAATAAGCATCCTATCCTTCCACGCATCGCCGGTCCATCCCATCCCATCCCTCAGCATCCGTCCCTTCGTTTCGTCGCTACTCTCAACCCGGTCCATTCGAGCGAGTGAAGCGCATGCAGTTAGATGATGCTGCTGCTGCAGTGCATCCGGGCGGGAAACTATATTGGCCTGCAAGATCCTCAAGACAATTGACGGAACCGACGCTTGGTTATCTCTATATAATTATCATCAATATGGGTTCTCTTATCGGCTGCGCATCTTTGCGTGCATGCATCTAAATTACGTTGTGCTTGATTAGGCCTATCTATTGGGGTTAAGTTCAGTGGTGTATATTATACCTGTATATTATATAAGTTCCTTTAGGCTAAGAAAATTATGCGTGGTATACAATTATTCGAAGGCGAAGAAAGCACAACTGTTACAAATTTATAATCCTCTGTTGTATAAAACTACTCAAAGAAATGCGATGCGTCGATATTATCCTGCAAACACAAGCACGGCAATTAACTCACATTCTGTAAAATAATAATAGCGGAATCGATATGTCGCGTGCGCATGCGCAGTGGGTCGGCTCCAGGCTGCCATACATGTAGATGGCTTAAATATATTGAGCCTATGCTATATATAGCTGTAAATCCACAACGCGCGTGGCTTAAGTTTACGAAATTTTAGGTCGTTTATTAGTTCTTGCTCTTAAGACTTAGTAAACTTAAGCCACGTTGAGTTTACAGATAGGTTTAATAATTGTGGGACTAAACCATCTATGGTAGCCTGGAGCGATCCACTGCGCATGTGCACACGACATAATATCGATCCCGCTTGTTTCCTCAACATCAATTATATTAAAACGATTTGTTCAATTATATATGGAACAAATCACCTTTAAAATAATTGGTCTTTGATACATGAAAGGTCTTTTGATTCTTTAGGTTTGCCCTCAGCGTATAAGTTTAGGCCTGCAATGCAATTCTGATCATCTTGTTGCTAGAGGCATAGCGCGTCTTCGGAGTTCCATCTCGTGAAAGTAAATTTAAGACAATAATTAAATGGCCTATATGGGCTACTGTATCATCCTTATATTATAGACCTTTTCAGGCGCGAACGGTACCATGGCGACAGCTGTCCCGTAGTGCATCGCGGCTTCGGCGTTATTTTCGCGTAGGGCAAAGTTGCTGTTTTTTGTTGCCTATTCCATTAGTAATTTTTGAGATGCCATCGTCGTTCTGGGCACCGAATTAAACAAATTGAAGTATTAGAGGAAGTACAGTAAAGAAGTTCGCTTTCCTGCAACTAATACCACGCCGAAGGTACCCGACTCGATGGAATGCATCAACCGAAAAAGCACGACCGTATAATTATGCATGCGGTGCTCATTTTGTTAAATGTATCATATTTCTACTTTATGATTAGCTTAGCTTATACCGCCGGCACTTTGATACCGCCGTAAACATTTTGTCTACTACAGCCCATAAGTTTTGAAGGCCCAGCGCATGATTGATATTTAAAGCACGCTAAACGTAAACAATCATGAACAATTCGTACACTGCATGAATTGTCTATGATTGTTTACGTTTGGTGTGCTTTTATCAATCTCGTTAAAAATCAGCTGTTGAGTGTTAATTGCCACTTTAAACTTTATAATATGACTGTCTGAAGATATATTATTAGATGGTGGATATGAATTCTTGAAGAGGTGATACTTCAGTTTTGAGTGGAAAGCCCAGTGAGTGATGAATAGAAGATCCTGAGGCAGATGATGGTGGATGATTGGCAGTGATGGTGGAGGAACCGAAAAGTGTGACATAAAGAAGGAAGATTGTTCCAAGACGTTGTGCAATGTTGAATCCTCTTAATGTCTTATAAACTGTAAAGAATGAGGAAGGATGTTTTGGTGGAATGGATTGGTTGAATCATCTTGAATGGCGAAAAGATCTATCATAGCCCCGTGGCGTTTCATGTGTTAGAAGACTGGCGATCGATAGCATAGAACCGGTTTTCTGGACAGTGAAGGGTGCAATGCGGCTTACACGTAGGCCTACATTATCAATAAAAGCTGTCCATCTAAAGCTTATAATCATGGTATAGTGTAATGTAACATCGTATACGTTCAAATTCAATGACCATGCCTTTGAGATATTATTATTATGATGGCATCGTTAAATATTTATCCGGCATAAAAAGAATAATTCTTATCGGGCAATTTCAATTCCATGCCGCGGCCAAGCCTGTGCAATTTCATGGCGCATTATAAGCTTACGTGGTGTGGAGATCCCAAACGTTGTGCTCCAAGAGGACGGTGCTGTGCACAAGAAGTTACGATCTGGTGCTCCAGTTAATGTGCTCTTATGAAGCATTTAGATATTATGTGAGCTACGCGTCAATAAAGACCACTGCCAACTATAGAATGGAAAACTGACCTGGTTTTACCTCATTTAGAGGGACAGACACAGACATAGCCTAGATACATGAAACACAGACATTGGCGCCCGCACATAAGGGCAGGAGGGCACTTGCCCCCTGGAAATTGACACCTGCTTTTCTAACTAGCCTACGACTTTTTGGGTATTAACAAATTTGTTCGCATTAAATAATTGACGATACTAATGATGCACTAAGTGCATGGGCGGAGACTTGGTCTGCAACTGGCGGGGGACGAACGAGGGGCCGAAGAAAGGACGCGAGATTTTGGGCGGACGAATGGCTGAATCGCCGACGAAATTTAGAGCTTTTCCATCTTTTTGCCGACCAAGATTTCTGACGACTTTTTTTAGTCATTTCGCCGAAATCTCCAGGAAAAAATACAATTTCCTCTGCCAAAAATGTTGATGACCTTTTTTAGTCAGCTACCCTGCACCCGATGCTCCTCTGGCAACCGGACTCGGACCTCCTTCTGACCAGTGTTTAATCTAGTCCTCCTACTTTGGGGTGGGGAATGGATTTCTTGGGGAGGCAGAAAAGTGCGTTTTGGCGGGACGTTTTTGGGCCCAGACACTAGACAGGCATAGGCATAATTATGTAGTCCGGCGCAGCATCAAGTATATAATTGATTACTACATGTATGATGTAAGTTAAAACCATAGACCAAAAGTTCACCTTCATTAGTTTCAATTACAGATATCACTCGGATGCCAAAACCGTCTGTATAACTATGCACAAATCCAAGGGTCTTAATTTAAGGTCATTATAAGGCTGTACATAGAGGTTGACGCATGCGCGGTTGACGAATCGATGGTTTGGTGGATGAATGAATGAATGAATGGATGGATATATATATATATAGGAATAAATGGATGAATGAATGGATGGATGGATATATATATAGGAATAAATGGATGAATGAATGGATGGATGGATTGATGATGGATGAATGGATGGATGAATGAATGAATGAAAGGATGGATTTACGAATAAATGAATGAATGAATTTATGGATGGACGGATGTATGGATGGATGGATGGATGCATGTAGAAATGCACGTATGAATTGATCGACGGATAGATGGATGGACAGACAGGATGACGAACTGATAGGTGGATGTACTTTAGATGGATGGTTATAGCAGGGGCGGATCCAGGGGGGGGGGCCAATCCGGCCATGGCCCCCCCATTTCAAATCACCATGGGACGTGGCCCCCCCCCATCCATCGTGGCGAAAAAAAATTCAGGGTGTCAGTCATGCACAGGAGAATTAATGTATAAATGTAATTAAAATCTATAATAAAAATAATGTATAAATGTAATTAAAATCTAATCTAAGTCTCTCACGCAATTGCATTGTCTTAATATAAAGCATCGAAATGAAACAATCTTTCAACAGTATCCAACTATTATTATTTTATGGCATGCAATGTATGTTATTCGTGTATATATTCGTAGTAAATTGAAAAAACATTAACACCAATAAACACAATTATAACTAAGTACAACTAACTGTTAAATGCAAATCAAGTTAGCACTAACAACAGTGTTTGGGATGTAATTTATTTTTGCAGATGCCAAAAAATTTCAGGGCGAAACATGTTAAGTTTTGAGTTTGGTCTATATGTGCAAGAAAATGCGGTGAATGATAACACATGTTTACTCCTTGTTTTTATTTATAACTTACTATATATCATTCAGTATTGGGAAGTATTTTATTGATTCTAGTCTTAAAAAGTCATCACTCTTTTAAGACGAAAATTAAACACCTTTTTTAAGATTTCGCACGGATGACTACAAAAGTCATTAGTTTTTTGGGATGCGAAATTGAACACCTTTTTTGAAAATTTCGCACGGAAGACTAAAAAGTCATCACTCTTTTTAGACGAAAAATTAAACACCTTTTTAATATTTCGCAGGGATGACTACAAAATGTCATCAGTTTTTGGATTCTAAATTGAACACCTTTTTTTGAAAATTTCGCACGGAAGACTAAAAAGTCATCACTCTTTTAAGACGAAAAATTAAACACCTTTTTAATATTTCGCACGTATGACTACACAAGTCATCATTTTTTTGGATTCTAAATTGAACACCTTTTTTGAAAATTTCGCACGGAAGACTAAAAAGTCATCACTCTTTTTAGACGAAAAATTAAACACCTTTTTAAAGATTTCGCACGGATGACAACAAAAAGTCATCAGTTTTCTGGGATGCTAAATTGAACACCTTTTTTGAAAATTTCGCACGGAAGACTAAAAAGTCATCACTCTTTTTAGACGAAAAATTAAACACCTTTTTTAATATTTTGCAGGGATGACTACAAAAGTCATCAGTTTTTTGGGATGCGAAATTTAACACCTTCTTTGAAAACTTCGCACGGAAGAATAAAAAGTCATCACTCTTTTAAGACGAAAAATTAAACACCTTTTTAATATTTTGCAGGGATGACTACAAAAAGTAATCAGTTTTTGGATTCTAAATTGAACACCTTTTTTGAAAATTTCGCACGGAATACTAAAAAGTCATCACTCTTTTTAGACGAAAAATTAAACACCTTTTTTATGATTTCACACGGATGACAAAAAAAATTTCATCAGTTTTTTGGGAAGGAAAATTGAACACCCTTTTTGAAGATTTTCGGCGGATTACTTAAAAAAGAACATCTATTTTTCAGGAAAGAAGTTTTTAAGTAAAGTCTATATTTATTGAGACCTTATGGCACTCTTATAAGCACTGAAAAGTACTGCTATTTTGTTAAGATAACAGCTTAAAATGTTACCATTGCAATGTGAAAATTCAAAAAGTTTCTGGTGGGGAGGGACATCCCCTCCCCACACCCCTCCCCTACCACTCTCGGCGCTGCGCGCCTTATGATTGTCTTCAGACGGTCAATTATCTACCCCTCCGGAAGCCTCAATCCCCCAGAGGTGGGGTCTAAAATTACTCTGGTTTCGGCCAAAAACGACTAAAAAAGTTAAATTTTTCGACCCCAGCCCAAATTTTTTTGGCCCCCCCCTTTGAAACGTTCTGGATCCGCCACTGGGTTATAGATCAATAGATGAATGGATAGATGGGTGGATGGATGAATCATAGCTTTCTCTCTCAGCATCGTGCTTTTCGATGGACGGACAGAGAAAACACGCTAGACGGAAATCCGTAGAAAAAATCAATTCCGACGGCTATAGTTAATTTCTTGTGCCACGAATAGCGCAAGAAAAATGACCTAATTTTGGTCGGGCGTGAAATGCGTAGGCCTAAGCTTATATACCGCGGTAGCTCTTTAATTTTAACGTGAAATAGGCTTACAGCAAAGTAAAGTGACAGGGTTTGCTTTATGATGCTACCTATATCTTCTCAAAGCCCTTTCTTTTGGATTATACATTCATTCAGTTATTTATATAGCTACTCTTCAAGAAAACTACTCAGAGGACCTCCAGACTCCAACATGTGCAAAAAGAACGGTTTTCAAGTGCTTATGTAAAGTGTCAGATAGCAGCAATCTATAGGGAACAGGCGCAGCTCAAGAGGGATACTGCCTGGCCGACCACAGAAATTGGACAACATCGATGGTCAACATAATGCCAACTTAATAACCATTGCGCAGCCTAAGTTACTAGATTATAGATACAACCCTATACGTCTGTGCACGACATGTTTTATGTTTTTGTTTTGTTTTCTCGTCTCAACCAACGATGGATTTGGCTCTTGTCTTGATTTATAGCCACATAGTAATCTGTTCGTCCGTGGTGTCGACACCAAGTCACCATCACCTCCAGATTCTGACGACCACACCAAGTATAAGCCATAGCCTACACCTGACCGCGTGCTTGCAGTTTCTCTTAGGAGACTTAGGTCATTTCCTTTTTACTTCCTTTTCCTGCCAACTCATGTCCGCCTTGACTCCCTGTGTTAATTAAGTCATTCATTCTACATGTTGTGCTGCTTTCAATGCATACTGCAGTTATGGTTAAGACAACAAAGAACAAAGCTACTCAGGTCTTGTTGTCGTATAAGGCTTATTCTTAAGGCTATAAGCCTACTGTAGACCATCACTCGCTGACTGTTATTGAAGGCCATATTTGTGAACACTTGCTTCGGCAAAGTTCTTTGTCTGTCTGTCTGTCTGTCTATCTGTCTGTCTTTCTGTCTGTTTGTCTGTCTGTCTGTCTGCCTGTCTGTCTGTCTGTCTGCCTGTCTGTCTGTCTGTCAGGCTTTTTTGTCCACTGCATTTTCGTTTGTCCGTCTTTCTCCCACTGCAGCAGCTCTGCAGCTTATCTGCTTCAAGTCCGTCAGAATGGATGCGTTTTGAGCCCACGCGCATGAGCAGAAACCCCATCCCGCACACCCACTTACGCACTCACCCGCCCACCACAGCCTATACACTGCTGCCGCTGCTGCTGCCTCCTGGCGTCGTTGCATGTATACAACGTCTGCAGGCCTCATGAAAACGACGGTGGCGCCGCAAGCGGCCAGTTGCGACGGAATATCCTGCTCCATCTTCTATCCGCATCTTCGTCATCGTTTGGTTCTCGCAAAAACAGCGGAGGCAGAGTGCGGGATAAAAGCAAGCTCGATAGAAGGACTGGAAGAAGGAGACAAGGAGGAACTGGGAGGAGTAAGAGGCAGAGAGAGAAGAGGAGGAGGAGGAATAGTTTATGGAGGAAGAGACGGCGTAGGAGGAGGAGGCAGCGGGCGGCAGTGGAGGCATAAGAATAAGAAGAAGTAGGAGAAGGAACGAAGAGGTGGGGAAGCGGTGGAGAGGATCTATAGGAGAGGTGGGAGGACGGAGGAGAAGCGCAGAACTCGGCAGAAGAAGAAGAACCGGGGCCAGGTTTAATTCGTTAAGTTCTCGTCAGTTCAGCGAAGAAGCATCTCGTTGAGACGAGAGAATCCAGGTCAGTGCATAAGAATGTAAAACAACGAAACACGTTTTGCGCTATAGAATTTTATATGGCAACCATGTATGGGCCAGTTGGGACCCATGCATATTCTGTCTGATATTGGGCTTGCATGTTTGTATGGGTCTATTAGGACCCATATTAATTTATATATGGCATTAGGCTAGTATGTTTTTATGGATCTATTGAGACCCATATTCCATGTGATAATATTATTTAGACTTGTGTGTTCGCAGAAGAGCAAGAGTCAATGTTTTGTGCAAAACACAAAAGCACAAAAAATTGATATAGCGATTGTGTGAAGGTCTGTTGAGATTGATATTCTATACCAGCGTTTCTCAAACTTTCTTGGCTATGGAACTTTTCGTATTTGAATATTTTCTTGACGAACCTCAATCTCAACTAAATGCGTCAGCTAAATGCGTTGAGGTAGGCTACATATAAGCCTATTATTATTGCGTCTGAGAATCATATCCATGCATACAACAGTGGTTCCCAACCTTTTTTGAGTGGAGGGCCACTTTTTCTAAGCAGGAGGACACGAGGGCCACTCTTTCTTAGTTGAAGGACATTAGGGGGCCACAAGGCTTAAATTTAATTAACCAAAAGCATTTAAAATTGCTATAATTAGCCTATATAATTATAATTATATAATTATAATATAATAGAATGTTTGATGTTATTTATTATAGACGTCAAAATTAAATTATTCGCAATAGAACATAATTATGTGTTCGATCCTGTCGAAATTGTCAATATTTCATATATTTTTGTCAATTCTTTGAGAGATGAGGGCCATTTTTTAGGCTTGGTGGGCCACTTTTGGCCCGCGGGCCACGGGTTGGGAACCGCTGCCATACAATGAAGACCTACATTGACCTAAACACACGACGTGAATCTTCGTTGGAAAGAAGTGTATTTTTTAAAGATCCTTTCTCACTGTTTCGAAAACAACAACTCGTAGATCTTCTTTTTCCTTTATTGAACAATCTGGTTGCAGTAGCGGCGCTAGAGGGGGGGGGGTTAGGGGGGGGAGCTAAGCCCCCTAAAAAAGGCAATCCTTTTTTCCCATGTAAAAATGAAATATTTGCACGATTAACCCCCTTTAGCCCTCCCCAAATTAAACAAGGTACGCACGAGGTTTGTGCCAGGGAGATTTCGACCAAATGACTAAGAAATAAAAAAGATCGCCAGAAATTTTGACGGTTGAAATGGAAAATTCTCTTGAGATTTTGGCTGATGACTAACATTTTGACGACCATTTTCCAAGATTTCGACCAAAATGACTAAAAAAAGGTCGTCAGAAACTTTGGCGACCAAAAGCGGATTTTTCCCCCGCAAACTCAGCCCCCCCCCAAAAAAACCCACTGAAATCCTGGCGCCGCCATTGTCTGGTTGACAGCTCGCCACCGGCTACAGTGTACAGTTATGCAATTGAAACAATTCACAAGAAAGAAATCACAAATCGCAAATCGCAAATCTGAACTACTAACAGAACAGACGGCCAGCAATGCACAATTAGGCCACTGGGAGTACGCCTGTATATATCCTACATAATAAAAGTGCCTTTATTCGGTTCTTCTCAAGCAATTCTGTCTAGCCTACATTTAGCTTGATGCTAGAAAGCAGTAATATTTAGTTAATTTATATATGCCCATTTTAATTCTGTTGCACTAGAGTAGGAGAATGTAGTTTCCTGCAGCAAACATATAAAAATGGCCAAATCATGCCAAATGCGCATTTCGCGCCGGTGCCATGGGGGTACACTATTCCTTAATTAGCACACTCCAGAATCGACCAACGAAAGTTCATTGAAATTCTGCTTCTTTTGGGTTAGGTTTATAAAGAAGCTCATAATTATAGTCTATAGACTATTTGAAAAATTAGCCGGTTTCCCTGCAGGGCCTGCAGAGATGGCAATAAAAGTAAATGCTTTGCTACAATAGGCCTAATTACACTGAAAGTTCGGATCATCGCTCAAATTGCGAGGACGAGTGACACCAATTTAAAATTTCATGTGCATTTTTAAAAGCTGTTTGAAATTTTGTGTCCCAGTAAAATTTCTCAGTAAAAATATTTATTTTACTTAAAGTTTTATTTTAAGGCCTATTTAAATTCTGTTAATAGAAGGGTATTGCGCAATTTTTTTTCCATGCCGTGAAACTCTAAAGTAATTTGCATACCTTTTGACTCAATTGTATTTTACTTGTTTTACTTGGTAATAAAATTATTTGCACATTCCTGCAAGTTTACCTCCAGTTAATGACTTTATGTGTTTTTTGAATTTGCTTATAGGCCTATTATAAGTATGATTTGACTTAGGCCTACTTATCCTTTTCTAGGATTAGGTTACAACCAGCCGACTCTTGTAAAGTTAAAGGTAATTGCCATCACAATGGAAAGAATTGGCAACCGTAATAGCCTATTTTCGGAATCTGGGAACCAGTGGCGGCGCTAGGGGGCTGGGGGCTAAGCCCCCCTACAAGAGGCTCAGCCCTTTCCCTAAAAAAGGGCCATTTGAATTTTTTACGTTGAAATATCCACGATTTTCTGCTGACGACTAAAAAAAAAGGTCGTCAGAAATTTTGACGGATGAAAATGTGAAATTTTCGTCGCGAGGCTTCAGCCCCCCCCAAACTGAAATCCTGGCGCCGCCACTGCTGAGAACCGTAATTATGCTGGGAGACTGTAACTGTATACTTCATTGAGAGTATACTGCAAGCACTGTAGTCGTTTGGGAATGAGACAGCTAGTTAGTAAGCTAGTTATATAGTTAGATAGAAGACATTACGTTGTGAACCCAGCGCATTGATTATCGGCGAAATGGCTTATAGAGTCTTAGACATCAGAAGACATAATAAAACATTATACAGAAACGCGCGTATGCAGTGGCGGCGCCAGGGGTCTAGGGGGCTAAGCCCCCTCCTAAAAATGCCATCCGGTTTCTTTACATAATAAATCCATAAGATTTCAAGCAAATGACTAAAAAAGGTCGTCAGAAATTTTGGCGGATGAAATTGGAAAATTTCCCCCGCGAGGATTCAGCCCCCAAAACTGAAATCCTGGCGCCGCTGAAATAAAGTCTCCCCCGATACAAAGTCTCTTCCCGAAATAGAGTCTCCTCCTGGCTAAAAATCTGTATTGGAAGACATTTTTCTGGTGTAAAAGTATATATATCTTCGTGTTAAATAATTTAGCACCGTAAACTAACGGTTTAATATGCTCATCTATAAATTTTATGCGACTGTAGCCGATCTCACGCTCAACGAGGGAGACTTTGTTTCGTAGCCGGATGAAATGTTCTCTCCCCCTGGAGACTTTATTTCAGAATATAGTCTCCGGGAGGGGGGGCGAATTCACTATGGAACAGATCCGCCGGGGGAGAATCTGTTTCGAAATAAAATCTCCGGGGGAGACTTTTAGGGGGAGACTCGCCACTGCGCGTAAATAGGCTCTTTATGTCCCAAAACAGTTTCGAATGTCAATGCCTTTCGTAGCGTCACATTTGCAATTAAAACGAATGCAGCATTAAGGGTATACCCTAATAGATCTATTGATAATATCGCTCTTCTCTTTATTTGTCACATCTTCCTCCATAAACATATCTCTTATCGTTCGAAAACTCACCATTAGGATATAATATAT
This sequence comes from Lumbricus terrestris, assembly GCA_949752735.1. Lineage (NCBI taxonomy): Eukaryota > Metazoa > Annelida > Clitellata > Crassiclitellata > Lumbricidae > Lumbricus > Lumbricus terrestris. Next base: position 36,162,432 of record OX457038.1, on the reverse strand, counting down.
CCTATACTGGTAGGCTACGATAAGAGATGTGTTTATGGAGGAAGATGTGACAAATAAAGAGAAGAGCGATTCAACCCAAATTTACTATCAAACTATGTATATATATATATGCTGATTATATTATTAATTATTAACCTAAATTGGTTTTTAGAAATTAATTACATAAAACTGTCCCTTAAAAACCCTGGCGACTAAAACCGGGCGTTCGGAATGTAAAAGTGCTATAGTGTCCCCAATGTGAAACTAATAGCGTTGCAACTGCTGCATGCCCATTATAGCCACCATTCTCCCCACTGCCCCCAACCTCAAAACAAGCGCGCACGTCGGTAATAGAATATATATTCGGCGTGAATAAATAAACGGCCATCTAGCGTCAGACTCCCGAACATCACCGATACTGGGAGGGCTAGTCATAAGCATAGGAGGGGTGCAAGTGTAACCATCTGCATGTTTGATTGCTTGAAACCTAAATGTGTCATTTCTAAATGTCGTCGTCGACACAGTTTTTTGCCTGATAGAAAGCATTCTCAGTAAAACAAGGAGATGGCAAATATTATGAATATTCTATTTTATTGGCATAAGCAATTAATTATGTAAAAAAAAGATTCGCAAGCTCGTTGTCGCGCTCGTTATACTCACGCTTGCGCAAACAATGCATACTCAATGGGACATCGGAGGCCTATATAATCTTCAGCCTACAGCTCCCGAAGTAATTAGCCAAGTCGCGTGATTGGCATATATATATATATATATATATATATGTGTGTGTGTGTGTGTGTGTGTGTGTGTGTGTGTGTGTGTGTGTGTGTGTGTGTGTGTGTGTGTGTGTGTGTGTGTGTGTGTGTATAAGAGGTTATTTATGCATAGGCATCTTTCTAACTTTCAAACTATAGAATTTGGAGTACCTCAAGGCTCTATCCTTGGTCCTCTCCTGTTTTTAATCTATATCAATGACCTCCCAAATTCATCATCCATCTTGCACTATATTCTATTTGCAGATGATTCTAATGTATTTTTATCGCATGCCTCCTATGATCAGCTTCTTCAACTAGTCAATAATGAATTAATATCAGCTAGTGACTGGTTCAAGGCAAATAAACTTTCATTAAACCTATCTAAAACTAATTATATCATATTTCGCTCAAATAAAAAACCAATACCTATAACAAATAATGAGCTGCTTATTGACAACAAAGTTATTCCTCAAGTTTGCACGACAAAATTCCTTGGCGTTCATATTGATCAGCACCTAAAATGGAAAGTCCATATAGACGAAATAAGTAAAAAAATTTCAAAAAGCATAGGCATTATTAAGAGAGTCTCTTACTTGCTTCCCTCTCATGTGCTTATCAATCTATATTTCACCCTAGTCTATCCATACCTTAGTTACTTTAATTTAATTTGGACTTCTACCTATGATACCCATCTCCATGTTTTAAGGACCTTGCAAAAAAAGCCATACGAGTTATCACTAAATCCACTGTTAACTGTCATACTGGTCCCCTATTTGCTGAGCATAAACTCCTAAATATTAAACAGATTAGATTTGAACAGACATCTCAATTTATGTATCAATACATCAATAACCTCCTCCCTTCTTCCTTTGCTTCCTACTTCTCTCCTGCATTGCATCCTGGACTCACTAGAGGTAATAGAGACTTCAGTATTATTTTTGCTAAAACAAATGTTCGGAAATTTTCCATTAAATTCCAAGGCCCTGTCATATGGAATAAAATTCCGATTCACATTCGTAAGGCTACTAACTTAACTCACTTTAAACACCTGTTACGTGTGTATACATTATGTAATGTTTTGTGTTAATAGCATGAGGGGTTACTCATGCTGATGCTGATTTATTTGATTGTTTGATTGCTTTGCTTTTATTTTGTTCTTTCTCTGAATTTTTTCCTGTAGTGTTTACTACATTAGTTTTTCGATAATTTTTTTCTTTCCCTAGTTAAGTAATATCTCTGTAATATCTCCAATACTCCCTTCAGCTTTCACTTTCTCACTTCACTTTGTTAATTAGGCCCCTGCTTAGCGGGATTTGTCCCTTTTGGTGTGCCTATTTGCTCCCTCACTCTTATAACACCTATTCACTTTGAGTATTTTCTTATTGCGAATTATGTTTATACTTTGTTAAACATACATGTACAATTGAATTGTTGGGAACAATAAAAATATGTCTATGTCTATCTCTATATATTCTCTACAACACAACCGTATATATGTAATGTAGACTATGAATTTATGCGCATGTATTATGTCCTTAAACGTCTAATTACTGAATTCGTTAGAGTCGGTATATATATAATATAGCGGCAGGTGCTTTGAAGCCGTGTACAATGCTATATGGCTAACTAAAAGCCGTGTGACAGAATATCGATCTCCAATTATGCGCTTATCGTCTCCGCCAGAAACCCACAAGTAAAGCATATAATATTGGCAAACCACACACAGGGATAGGCTACAGAGATCTCTGTGAATTTACAGAGCCACGCGAATACACGAAGTAATAAATAAATACATCAAGAGTTACAGAGCATGTTGGTTCCGGGCAGGCTACTTGGATGCTTCTGATTTTCTGACTAATTTCACTTTTGTATTCGCCATACAGGTACGAAGCTGGTCACTGTTAGTGCGATGGTCTGCCATAGCATATATAGAGTCTTTTAGTTAGGCCTACCGGACAACAGTTTTTTTATGAAAGCTTGGATATGTTGTAGCATGTGCTAGCTGCTAGCAGACGAGACACATATACAATTATACATGTATGTTTTGATTGGTAGGCAAACTATAGGCGTAGGCCTATAATTATTATGTGATGAAAGTTCCTTAATTATACGGAAATATTCAAACTCTCCTTTATCGAAATTTTAATGCATCTTTTACACTTAATCCTTATATACTAAGTTTTGCTCTTCCTTCCGATACGACCTTTGTCTCAATATCCATAAAAATGTTTAAGTGAATTCAGGATAATTTTTATCGCCATGGCAGAAGCCGGGAGCCATTACGAAAACGATAAACCGATATAGAGAAAGTTGACTTAATGAAATGGCTAATCCTTTTACGATTAGAAATCGGAGCAGTGGCGTAGGCAAGGGGGTTTCGGGGGTCAAACCCCCCCATTGGCTCCGGAAAAAGGTTTTTTAATGTTCTTTTTCCATTTAAGTAAAAAAAATAGCAAAAAACAGGGTTTCCGGCCATAACCCCCCCCCCCATCAAAAATTCCTGGCTACGCCACCGAATTGGAGGGTAGGCGAAAACCATAAATTTAGCCCTCAACGCTGGTAGGCTATCCCACATGAGTACCGGTAGTGTCGAAAACTCAAAATTTCCCGGACAACGCCGGATCCCACATATCTAATGTTGCATAAGCGGAACAGGCAATGGATTGCTGTTGGAGACTTTTAAACTTTTGTAGTTTTTCGAAATGTCTGAATATATGAATATCTGTTTTTCTATTTATATGACTATTTTGAGTCGCTAATGGACCTATGATTTTTGCTATACCACGTAATCTAAACTTTATATTCGAGTGTTAAATATAATATGACCATTATTTAAATTTGTAACTTGAATACGAATGTTGTGAACACTTTTGGTTCGTTGAGCGACCTCTAAACTGCATTTGATCTTTAATTTATTCTGTGCATGCCCAAAAGGAACAACATTAGCAACTATGCTCAATTGCTCATTAACTTTCGAATAAATTATTTGTAAATCATCCTAATGCACATATATATATATAAATTGCATATAGTTCGTCCTACAACGGCACTTACAAATCATTTTAATACAATGAAAAATGCATTAATGACTGTATACACGCAAACATAAATGCATCATGCATGCATGCATGTATAGATGCGTGCAATTAGACATTATGCTGTTTTTTAAATCTCTCGTATTATTTATTAGGCCATATCAAAGGCATAGGCCGTATATATATTTGTTAGAGGATTTGCGCCGACGATCTGCCGTATAGAATGCAAGCGTCAGTTGTAGATCTTCGATTATATGAATTTTTGACGAACACTTCGGGCGCAATGGTCCTGCTGGGAGAAGGCAGCGTCCGTCAGACCGTCCTTCCGTCCGTACGTCAGACCGTCCGTCCGTCCGTACGTACGTATAGGCCTGCGTCGGCGCTCCAGTTGTGTCCCTCTGCAGCTGCTT